>VZRR01005710.1:0-39494 GCA_013398015.1 Oreocharis arfaki | reverse complement strand
GGTACCGCCCGCCCGCCCCGCGCGGAGCCGCCGCGCCCGCTCGCCCCGCCCCGCCCGGAGACAATGCGGCCGTGCCGAGCGGTGCGACCGCAGGCCGCGCCTGGCCCGGGCCCCCGCAGCTACAGAGGGTCGTGATAAATACCCAGCGCAGGACAAGCGGGATTCTGTCCGACTGCGGAGTTTTTAGCACTGGCAGCCGTGATAAGATAACAGTACTCTCGCTCTGCTCTTTGGAGAGACGCGCTGTGCGCGCTGAATGCGAGCCCAGCGGCTCCCAGGTGAACGCTCGGAGTACCTCAGGCAGGTGTCGGCTGCCTCCGGGGCCCTTCGCCACCAGCGCTTCAGCACTCATAGCATCTTAGAATGTCCTGAGTTGGAAGGGACCCACGAGGATTGTTAAGTCCTATTCAGCACTGACGTGTATTTTGTTTCCCCTCTGATGGCAGATAATAACCCATTGTCTGTTTTAGCTCCTGAACAAACACCCTAAAACTCTGTCATGCCAAGATTAAAATAGTACAAGTAAAAATGCAGAAAGAAATGCCGTGAAGAAGGCTGGCTGGGACACTTACCTTGCATTCAGCCTAGCCACTCTAGGACAGGTTGCAGTCTTCAATCTCCTGGCTAAATACATCATTAGGCTACATTATGGCTCTCAGAGAAATTTGCTTCTGCACACTCTATCTTAACCATAATTTTGCTCCTGTTTTTTCCAGAGCAATTAAATATAATTTACTGAATCTCATCCCGAATATGGCAAGTGTCTCACGGAGGCTGCAACTGCTTCATTTCTTCCCTCAAAACAAGAGTTTGCAGAACTGCCTCTGTTCACTGCCTTTCCTGGTTGCTGTCCAGTCCACATCTGCTGCAGCCATTGCCCTCACCATCAGGGCACGCCTGTGGTACTAACCTCATCCCTGGCCTCTTCTAACTCAGAAAGCTGTCTGTCTCTCAGCAACACCACACACTTGACATGCAAGAGCTAAACATACTGTCATTCAAATTTTCAGATGAGGCATATCAGCCAAGGCCTGCCAGCCTCGAGAACATACCTTCTCTGTTGGGCCTTTCTTTCCTAGAAGAATACTTAAAACAGCAGCAGCAAAGAAAAAGGAAGAGTAAAATTACTTCCTTCACAACCTGTAGAGATAAACAGAGATAAATGACCTTCATCAGCTTCACACCAAGAGTAATTGCTGCAGAGAACCAAATAAATTATTTTTTACTTTAGTAAAAGAGGAAAACCAGCAATATTTTAAGCGTGTTCACTAATTATTTAAGAATGTGCCAGACAGAACTTTTAGATCACTCTTCTACATTTATGCTTATTGCATACTTGTGGGTAAAAGGTAAGATAATAGAAGCTTTCACTATTCATCAATATTTACTTGAGATCCCTCAGGCTGTAGCTTTGTAAGCTCTGGCTGTAGGACAAACAGTATTTTGGAACACTAGATAAGTGATCTGATGCCCAACACATGTGAAAACTCAGTGGGACTCACTGACACATATATCTAATTTTTAAAAGGAGCAAGATGAAAATCAACAAAGGAAAAACTACAGCTGGTTGTCATACGTGAATTTCTCTTTCTTATTTCACACATCTAAGATCCTCCATAGTGCAGATATTACATTCTGTGTATCATACCTAACACATAGCCTATAAAATAAAGGAAAAAGCACTATTTAAATTTGATGGTTTTGCTTTGGCTTGTGGATCTCAGGTTTTCAGCACACATGAACTCATTAATCCTAATAAGTTTTCTTATGGTTACTTTCAGGAGAGGAGAGGAGTGGGGGAGAGAGAAAAAGGAGAAGGAAAGGAATTCAGGCCAAAAGGACATAGACCCTATTTCTCCATTTTTCTGGTGACAACTGGAATCTCTTCTCAAGGACAGAAAAAGGATTTTTCTGCAGAGGAGGGACAGAATTCTTGCAGTGCCTTCCATAAGAGAGACTTGCCCAAAAATCTCTCTCAGTTGTACTCTGGCTGGAGATATGCTAGTTTAAGTATAACAATGTTGCAACAGGTTTTCTGACTTTTTTTTTTTCCATGCGTAGTCTGCTGAATGAGTTGCCAGGACAAAATCTGACATAATTAATATTGTTTAAGGTCATGCCATCAGTTTAGAGTTGTAGTTAATTGCCTTTTCCATGCAAACTGCCAGTAGGAAGAAATCACAGTATCAAGGATCCATTTGATTAAAACGACCCCGAATATATGGTGTTATTCTCCAGCAGCTGTGCCAGATTAACTCAAATACAAATGAAAGTAAATAGGCTGAAAACATCCTGAGCTTTGGGCACTGCTGCATGCCAGCACAACAGAGCCTTTGTTCCAAGGCAGAGCAGCGCTCTCACAACAGAGTTACTGCTTCCAGCCTCAGTGGCTGCACTTCTAGAAAAATCAGCCTTCAAAGGAAAACAAACAAAACCCCCATACACTTCTGCTGGATACCAGCTCATGGTGGCACTGGTGACATTGATTTCAGGTGCCACCAGATGTGACAGGGCTATCCTGTGCAGCACCCCACAGGCCTGTAATACACCTTTGCTCCTGCTCCTCTTGCCAGTGGGCACAGGGAGGTGCTGCCCGGCACAGCCTTGCACCTGGTGGGCTGGAAACCCTCCACCTGGAGGGATTTACCTTGCTGCCTTGATTGTCATTTGCTTCCACGTCTCCCTGCAACAGATAGGCAATTGTTTTTACTTGAAGCACAAAAATGAATATGAGCAGTTAAGTTAATGTAAGCCAGCAGTATCCAGTATATTGGCTAGAGATGTAACTTATAGAACAGGCCAATTCACAAAAGGTATATACAGAAAATAAGCAAATAACTATATGCAGTGGGATTAGTATAGGCTGGCAGCAATGACTTGTAAATACAATCTGTAGAATGTTTTCTATATGGAGCTTTCTGATCATAACAAGAGGGTATCATATTCACAGGTAAGCAGCAGAGGCATCTACTACTTTAAAACCTTATGTATTCATCATACAGCCAGATTCATGCTGGAAAAACAGTGGGAAAAGCCCCTTCTATGTTGATAAACAGTATCAGGAGGTTTGGGAAGTGAAAGTGACAGAAAAATACCAGCATTCAGTGCACATTCAAAACATCACAGAAACAAACAAAAGATCTGCAGAATTCAGTACGTGAGCTACCATTCCCTGACTTCTGAAGGTAAGACACATTCACCTATTAGCATCGAGATTTGAAATGCCCCTTTAAACACAAATACTAGGTTTTAATCCTGAACTGAGGAGTGATTGTTTCTTCTGAAACAATTACAACAAAGCCTTAAATTGTGCTCTTTAAGAGAATCTGAAACTCAAGTCCCAAATAGCCCAAACCCATGAGATTTTGTTTACTGATTAGCACAGGCTGAAAGCCTGGCACTCTGTGTAGGCAGCACCTAGCAGGTTTTGAAGGATCTCTGTTTTATTGTACTCATCAAAGGGTGTGTAAAACAATATTTTAAGTAGCTTGGCCATAATTTTGAAGTTCTTCAGTTCAATTATATATAAAAAAAGATAAAGCCTTCATTTTATAAAGGTATGAGTGACATGCCTGTAATGAGATACAGCAGTATGAAACTTTGCAAGATCCTGAAGAATCTGGAGTGTTTTGTGGGTTTTTTTCATGTGCTTCTTAGTGCTCAGGCAGAAATAATAAAGTATCCCCTGATCTCATCGTATCCTTCCAAGGATTCCCTCTCATCGTATCCTTCCTAGAGGCTGTTGGATTTTGCTTCCTGCAGCAAACTTGGCAGTGACTTTTATTACTTTCTTTAATTACTTTTTATTTTCTATGAAATACAGTCTTCATAACTTGGTCTTTCTTGTGTGAAATAAAATAAAATAGAACCCTAAAGGCTGCATTTCCTGAGAAATATTTAAAAGGAAGCAAAGCTATCTGTGGTCAGTATTTTGCTGCTCAGATTTCTTAAATTTGAACATGGTTTCCTCACAAATTTATTTCATCTTGTGAAGGGAAAATGGTTTCTGGCTGGCAGTAGACCCTGAGCATTTTTGATACAAGGGGGAATGCCCTCCTTCCTGCACAGGACCTAACATAACAGGAAGGTTGATTCTCACGTCCTTCCCCTGCAGCCACAAACATGGCCCGAGACATGCCCATCTCCATTCTGCTGTTGTGTGCCTTCTGACTGAAGCTACAGGATTTAGATCCATGCCCTTGTTATTGCACGTGAGACTCAAGCCAGACTCCGTGGATCAATCATGTGTCTCCCGTCATGTTTTGTCTTATGTGCAGGGAACAGACATGAGAACCAACTTTCTTGTTATGTTAGGCGCTTGTGCCATACCACTGAGCAGGTTTGGTGGGATGTCTGCAGCATACTCTGTCTCCTGATGGTTCAATCTGATCAGGGATTACTGCTGGTGTTTGCTGAGGAAAGGGAACTGTACTACTTATCACAGGAAGCATAACAGCTCTGAAATGCTAACTATAGAAGTAACAGAGAGAGCAAACTGGTAGTCAATGACATTTTGGATGACTCCTGTACAAAGCACCTAATGTTCTGCTGGAACCATATTTGCAGCTACATGATGCTTTCTTCGGCTTGCACCACAGAAAAAGGATTTTTTTTTTGAACAGTGATTTTTCCAATGAGACTTGATTACCATCTCCCTGCCACTTGCTTGCTCTTGAGCCATGGAGTGTATTAGCATCAGCCTGCAGAGGCAGCCACACTCAGTACCACCAATATTTTTGCTTACATTAGATTTACATTTCGTTTTCAGCCTCAAAGTTAACTATTAGCAAAATGTTCATAGCATAAAAGAGGTTAGATGGCAATGTACGTCAGGGATTGAGAAATGGGTGTCCCGTACTGTAGTTGTTACTTTGTGTGTTCTTAGAAAACGGGAAGACAAAGACAGCTTTACAGTTTTTGTGTGCATTTCTCATTGTTGTGCGATTCGAGATTCTAGCACAGTTCTGACATGGTGATGTTACCAAGCACCTTCTTGAGAAAAAAACTCTAAGTTTCTTCTGAGAGCCATAAGAGGGGCATTTGGAAAGAATTGAAAGGAGTTCCCCAATAATATTTTTTTCTCTAACTCTAAATAGGTTATATTTCTATGTTGACAAGAACTAGTAATTTACAGATTCTCTGTATAGGTTCCTCTTCATATGGCTTGAATTTCTAACATTATGAACAGCAGCATGCTTCAGGGTTAGGTTATACACTAACACTAATCACAATCATTGTTAGCGAAAGTGAATTGAAAGAGGATAAGAAATATGAGCTATTTTTAGAGGCAATAAGAGGCAGAAACTCTTCACTCTCAGAGAAAAGCCATTTTTAGGAGTGAGTGTCTGAACTGGTTAAAATTCTTCTCTGTATCTGCATAGATGTCCTTAGACCTACCTAACTTCATGGTTTATTATGTTCATGTAGAAGCTTTAAACTGTAATCCTTTGTGTTGAAAAGAGCTTATTTTATAGAGATTCAATGTTTGATGTTCCATTACTCAGTATTCAGTGTTCACCCAGAGTCAGAAATTCTCTTCAAGACAGAAAGAATGTCATGGCTAAAAATTCAGCTATTTTTCCAAAGAAAGTAATTACATTCATAGCTATAATAAAAAAAATAAATAAAACATATTGGAATGTGTAGAGTATATTTCTCACTGCTTTATCAAAACTTTTGTCTACAAGCTTTACTTTAATGCAGTTTGAAAGGGTCGTTTCAAATATAATCAAGTATATATATCCTTAACATAAATTATTTCTGACATCTTTGTCAGAACGGCAAGAATTTTCAAACACATCCAAAAGCCCTGTAAGCCTAATCACAGTACATGTTTCTAATCCACAAAGTGTTTTAAAATCCCACTGATTGGTCCTTGTTTTGTTGTTGTTTTGCATAGTTCACAAGTAGTTTGCAAACCTCTTCCTATGTCTTTTTTCTGCACAATTGTGGGCAATCAGGCTGCAATAGTTACCTTAATCATGGAGGTCACACACATTACAAATAGATTGTTAAAGTCATTCAGGCCACCTTGAGAATAAAGTACCATTTAAATGGAATTTGAATAATACTGTCCAATCCAAAGTGCTGATAACTTTCCAGTCTGAGGCAAGTATTTCTTGAGCTTGTCGTCTTTACAGTATTTGGTGTTATACAACAACTGAAATTTGGATGTAACTGCTGAGTACTAAATTAGGTACTTGGCACTTTGTCTTCTAGTACATGAACATAATTTCAGAACAGCTCATACTGAGAGAGAGGAAAAATAGGGCAGAGATTAGCAAAATCATGCAACAACTTTTACTTAATAAGGTAATACTGAAAACCTTTGATAAAAATAAATATTGTTGAAGAATATTATCATATACTGTTACTCTACATAAAATTTTGCAAAATGCAAAAATTTACATTTCTGCATGAAAAAAAATGATAAAAAACCCTTCCCTTAGAGACTCATGGCAAATTTTATCTCAGCAAATGATCCTTTCTAAAGAAAAGGTAGTTAAAATCCGTCATCTTCTTCCCAAGTACCAGTGAACAGATTGAAAATGCAATGTACTATGAATTAAACTTTCAGTTTCCTGTATCCTGACATAGCAGCAAATTGTCCTAATGAACCTTCCTTCTTAAAATTCATGAGCATACTAAGCGTGTGCAGTCAAAACCAGGTTTTTAAACCTTCTTTTGGATAAACAGGCCCCAGATGTTTTCATTGACTGGCCACCTACAAGCCCTCTCAGAAAGAGGTCCTTATGCCTGTTGGTTGTAGTCACCAGTGCTGGTGCCGACTCTTCTACAACTTCCTCAGCACCCTCTCTAGCTCAAGTGAAGTCCTTTTCTGAACTCAGACTTGCAGGCCTGTTTAGTACCTGGAGTCTACACTTCGGTGTCGTGCCATAAGGGAAGCAAACAGCCTGCTCAGCTTTGCCTCCTGCTAACAGCAGAACCTTCGTTACACATTTCTCCTCGTTGTGCATTTCTGTTTTCCCTACCTTTCCCTCCTGCAGTAATGCTCTGGGTTTAGCTCAAAGTGCTCCCCCTGCACCCATTTTGCCTGCCCGTGCCTCTGTTGGTACATGTCTCTCCAGACATGCTCTCCTCCATGGGGAGCCATCTCAGACAGACTTTGAGAAGCTCTAACGTCACTTTCACTTGCCCCTCTTGCCACTGCCTTTTGTGGTGCATTTTAATCTGTGTCACATAGTGAGCCACGCTGGAGAAATAACTGTCAGAGCGAGGGGCAAGCAAGACCGACTCAATGTGAGTGATAAAATGCTTCCAACTTTATTCACGCAGTTTGCTCTTTATATACATGCTCATATTCAGTATACCTAAGCATAGCATTTCATTGGTACAAGCCTAAAGATTACATTAGCATGCCTCAACCCCCCTTGCGGCTAGCAGCCCAAGGTCCTTCCTTATCTCTTCCACTACAACTCCCTCCCAGGGACTTTTTTCGGTACTTTCCCAGAGCTCCAAGGCTACTTTGCTTTTGTTATTAATACTTGCAAGTTAGCATGTTTCAGCACAAACTCGGCTCGTACAAGGCTTCCATCGACCCGTGGCTGCCGTCGGCCAGCCATTCCTCAACAAATAACTAAGATCAAAATCAGCTTCTTCCCCTCCCTGCAAAGTTGATTTATCCAGCACTTCCATCAAAGGATATATTCATCAAACTCTAGCCTGAGTCAAAAAGTAAATCCTTCCTGTTAAGTCATACATGCCCTTCCCTCACAGTACTCAATCGGTCCATTGTGCCTTTCCTGGTATCCATCCTCTTCAAACATTTTCCTGCTGTCTGACAAATTTGATTAGCCAAGGTTTTCTAAGCTGCTACTGTGCCATTCTGCAAGTGGCTTCCCCCTGATGCAACAGCAAAGTTCAGGGGTCCTCCAATATTCCAGGTTTTGAACATGTCAACCTCTGGCAGAATGCGCCAGGTTACACCTATGCTATTTAGTAACACAGAAATATTTTGACATCAACCAGAATTTCTCAGTTGCACAGACATTTCCCTGGAAGTTATGTACAACTCCTTCCTTCATTCGTTTTAATTTTCAACCCTTTGTAAGAAATTAAACCATTTTTGATGGAACGGGAAGAAAGGTCTTTTCATAATTCTTGTTTCAGTCCTGGTAAGGCTCATCAGTACAATTAGTGCTCTTGTTTCAAGCTGACTACTCATGTATATGAATTTGCTTGTTTCAGTAAAACATCTGCAGAATCAGACGTACTTTTTGAACCAGAGTGCAAATCTTGTATAGGTTGCCTCTACCGACAAGGAGCCCTGTTCATCTCAAATATTTCTGTAGCTCCACTGGCAGGTCTGAACTTTAGATCACTGATAAACCATAGAAATATGTAAATAATATAAAATATTTAAAAGCAGATTTCCATTTACCAGCAGTCTTTTGGAACAGCACAATGAGCTGAATGAAAGATGAGTCAAACCAACAAACCTGTCTTTGGATACCTCTGTTCTGTAAAGCGTCCATTGGAGTCCAGACCCAAGTTGCACTTGCCAAAGGCAGTTTACTTCCCAGAGCCAGTGCATGGGATCCATCCCAGATCACAACTGAAAATTCATGGCATTTCTCTGCTTCTCACAGGGAGCAGGACACAGATACACAGCTTTGAACATTCACAGCAGTTAATCTGCAGCAAAACAAAACAGAAAACAAATAAAAACCTGAGTATTTTTGTGTCGTACTTGGTAAATAAAACATTGTATTTGGGTTTAATCCAGATTATGCCTCAAAATTTCCCCCCTTGAATAAATTTAAAGTTTTTCTATTCTGCATGTTGACTAAGATCTTTATCAGTGGCCGCCATGCATTGTTTCATTACATTTTTAGGCTTCACTGGCAGAGCATTCCTCCCAAAGTCATTAAACTAAAGTATCCTGAGTGCTGAGTCACTATACTATTTTTTAAAAATATAATCTCCATTTCTAATTTCAGGTCTAAATGCAAAAGGATAGATTTTTCTCACTGCTTTACAAAAATCTAAGACTCTGCATTAAAAGAATTGAAAGTAAATTTATAAAAGGTGCAAAATGTTTACCATTTGTTGGAACAAAAGGATTGTACTTGTTAATAAGATCGTATTCTCATTTTCATTATTATATTAACAATAAACACCAGCAATAATATATATATAATAGTTATAATCAGGTTACATCCAATCATAAGGAAACTAAACAACCTAATAAAAGCGTAAGATTATTTTTACATAATTAAATCAATAAAGCAGTTCTGTTTATTGGTAATGAAAACAGGATGCACACAGTTATCTTCCAAATAATTATAATATAGAAATCATACTTTCTTTTATTCTAGCTGTACATGAAACAGTACCTGCACTTGCTTGCCAACAAATTTCACATATTTTTTGCTGGAGAGGGAAATCATTTCATAGTGCTTTTGAAAGGTTAGGCATCTGTACGCCAATCCAGCAAAAATTCACTTTCTTTTTATTGACCTAGAGCTTTTCAGTTGCTCAGAAAAAGTAAAAGGCTGCAAAAATGTTAGCACAGGAGGAAAGGGAAACAGCAATTATGGCCACATTATTTATGATCTGCACAATAAAATAAGGCTGACGTTGGTTCAACTTCCATTCTGGCATTTCTTAAAAACAGCTATAATGAGACTACTGCACAAGCATAATGAAGATTCTGTTTACTCAGGTTGTTTCAAAAGAGGAATTAAAAATAAATAGCTTTATAGTAGAAAAACTGCAGTGGTGGAACCTTGTGCACAGGAGAGAGGAAGGTGTGCTAATCAGCTTCATATCCTCTGCTCAGATCCCTGATAGAACAGCAAAGTGATAATCCTTTCCTGTGCAGCATGGGAAGATATCACTTTCAATCTGGACATCAATACGAGAACGTAATGACAATTCAGAGCTGGTGCTGATAATTAGGAAGCTAGAGGGACTGATTTATGAGGAAATGGCATTGATTAAAATTTGCATTTAGAGGACTTTGTGGGAGAGGATCACAGTGCTGTGCTGGTGTTAGACCAACATTTTCAAAAGCAAGCATGAAGGGGCTGCTGTGCTCCCGGGGCCTCCGGTAGTCAGCAGATTTTCTGAGCAGGTGTTTAACAAAGCCAAAGCCTGCTGAACACCCTTGTGCTAAATACTCTGGGAGGAAGTGGTGGGGATTTAGCTGAAGCACCAGACACATTACTTTTATTTGTAAAAACACTCAGGCAGCCACTTCACTTTGTTTCCATCCAGGTGCCTCTGATTTAAACAGCTCAAAGGCGTAAATAAAGTGGCAGGAGTGAAGGGTCATTAGAATTGTATAGACACTACTGGTAGTTCAGCAGACTCTGTACTTTGGAACCTCTAACAGAAAAACAAAACAAAACAAGCTCTCTGCCACTACTTCCCCTAAAGCCTTAGAAAAAAAAAATATACTGGATATGAATGGCACCACAATAGATGAAAGACTGCAGAAAGAAAGAAGTGGCTATTGAGATGCTTGGATGAAACTGCAAGTGGGAATTGCAATTCAAAGGGTAGTTACATCAGCCCCTGGCTGCAGTCACATTCACCACCAAAGACACGTGAAAAGAAGAATATTGTGGACGGGGCAGATGCAGGTATGTGATTAGATATAAGGTATATCCACACTCTCAAAATGGTGAGTGAAAGTCACTGAGACCTTTCCATGATTTTACCCAAAACTACTTGGAAGACAAACGTTTACCAAAAGGATGAACTTGAGAAGGACCCGAAAAAATAAATCATTAAGGAATCAGCCAGGCTTCTGAAAGATTTATGCTGTACATTCATGCTCCCATGGGTTTCTCCTACCCCCTCCAGCAAATACCTCCTGTTCCTCCCTTTGTTAGGCAGAGTTCTAGCAGAAATGTTAAGACTGTGGTGAGTGGAGAATGAATGGGAGTGCCTGAAACAAAGGGCAGGAGAGGAGGTAAGGGCCCACATGTTGCTGGAACCTAGATTAGTGGGTCATCCTGATGCCAGCAGACTGTGCAGTTTTTAAGCATACCCAAGTTAGGAGACAAAGGAGAGTGAGTAAATCCTGATGACTCACAGAGCTGGGACAGGATGGAGAGACTGATGACTGTCAGCTCCTAAATGGTGTATAAAAGGCATATCCAAAATCGGCACATGGAGCTCATTGAGAAGATTGGAGAAACTGAAGAAAAGCTCAGCATGCAAATGCAAATCAGCTCAGCTAACAGAAGAAAGGAAATAATATCTGCTATAAAAATAGAAAGGTATTATAGAGCCTTTACATGTTTTCCATGGCTTATTTTGTGGAATAACTAATTTGTATTAATGGAAATTAAGACATTGCAAAGCATTATGAGATAACCTTGGAGAAGGAGAGCTCAGCCGCAGCACACAAGGGGCTCTTTGCAGTGAGATGGGTCTTTATGCCCTAACATAGGACCAAAGGCAGCTGTGACTTAGGAATAAGTACATATATCAGAAGATCTGGCACATAAAAGGACTTCATGCTGCTGCTGCTAGTAATTATAGTTGCTTTTATTTTGAAGCAGATGCATATAGGTCATTGCTTCAGTGAAATACATACTTCAGTAATAATTTTCAAATCTCTCAGGTTCTCATAATTTAACCATTGTTAATTATTTAGCAATTATGCTGATGAAAGGTTAAAAATTATTGCAGAGGCATTTCTTCAGTCAGGGAAAGGAGAAATGGTTTAAAATTAAATCTTTGCAGTTGGTGCTTAATGGTAATGACATGCTATTTTTGTATTACTGGAAGTAACAGTTGATTACTTGGGAACTTCAACACTGGAAAGTGGTCTAGAAAAGTAGGGTGGGCTAAGTAACAGACAAGCATTTCCACTGAGAGATTAGTACATGGTAGAGGCCTACAGAAATACTGTTTACAAATTAATATCTTGATGAGCGCTGAAAAAACACAACATGAGGTTTATATGTTGGGGTTCAAATGTAAAGTAGGCAGAGACTACAGATAGGAGTGTTAGGAGAAACTTTACCTTTCTAAGGGAGAACAAGGTGTATTTTTATGCATTACTAATGCAGCAAGTCATGCTTATCTAAATGAAAAATAAAGGTAAGTGAAGCCAGTAGTGGGTGTAGTGTCTTTTAAAAATCGTAGCTGAACTACCAGTAAGTTCTGTTAAATTGAAAAATTTTTTCTCCTATTTTTTAAAATTTAGCATAGTTTAAGGAGTGTAACTACCATGTCCTACCAGCCATTTTAGACTGAAAGAATGGAAACACAATCTGTTTAATTTTTCCCACAAACTATAGCTAGTATCCAGGGTACACAGAGAAGCCTGTATTTCATAATTCCTTCCCTCTTTAAAGGAAAGCCAGAACAAATGAGCCAAGCCTTATCCCTCAAAATTAATAACTCCAGAACATTTCAGAGCAAGAGCAAGAAAGCATCTCAAAGCCATCAGGGATCCCTGTGAAGAATATCCTGCCAAGCACCCACACTCAGAATGAGGAAGGTGTATTTTATAAGCATCTTTACCAATTGCATCTCTGACCCCAGAGGGAAGTAGAGGGGAGGAATGTATCCTGCTCACACAAATTGATCTCAGGATGCCAATCACTTCTGGTGCCTCATTTTAGGCATTATAAAATCTCCACCAAAAGATAAGCCACTCTTTTTTAGTATGGCAGAGGCATTTAACATAATTCTGCATGCTGTAAACAAGTGTGAGGCAATTGATGACCTTGTACGTGTTAGAAATAGCTAGAGCAATGTGTTCAAGCTCTAGTAAGAGGAGAGGTAGCAACACATATAATTTAAATAAGAACAAATTTGAAGATTCAATGACGCCTTGCAGTATATGGAAGTATATGGGAGCATACGGAATTTCTCAAACATTCCTGAGTATTGATTAGAGCTTAGTATCAAAAGTTAACTGCAACATATTTTAGGAAATACTGTGTTTATGAAGATGGGGAAATATAACCTTTCTGTCAGGTTTTTATTGACAGCAAAAATATATGAGTTCTAGGTTCAGAAATTTCTAATAAACACCAGCTTAAATTTATACCCTGGAACGTAAAAATATAAAACTAAGTGAACTAATTATTCCCATTTGCAAATGGCAGATGAACTTAATACTAGAAAAATATTTCACTGAAGGAGGGAGGAAGAAGCAGTGAGGGAGAAGGGAGGTATTTGATAGATAACCACTTCTTTCCGGAAGTGCAAGTATATAATGTATAGTCCTTCTCGTGTGCTGGGCCCTGTGGCTGTTATTCTCATCCTGTGGTAACATTTCAGTCTTGCAGGTTACGGCTGCTGGTTGGAGGGATGTGTTCCCTACACTGCTGAGGAACAAGGCCCCCAGCTTCTGGAGTTCCATGGGTCCAAAGCTGATTGTCATTTGCCATCTCTGCTGGTGGCTTCAGCCACTTGCCTCGGCTGCCCTGTTCCTCCAATTGGCCTTTGCTGTTCCAAGTTCACTTGAGTAATCACTGCTGCTCTGCTGCAGGCACCCGCTCCTCCATTCCCTCTGCTCTCCAGCAAGTTTGCCTGTAACACAGGGCTGCACTGGGGCCTTTGCTGTTCAAAAGAGGCTTGATAAATCGACTTCCTATCCTGCTTCGTCAGTCTTCAGCGGTTGCACCCTAAACAACGCTTACCTGAGCTGATTTGCCCTGATGTACGCTCAGGATTGCAACTGCACAATTCCACTCATGTTATGATGCATCTGCTTATTACAAAGAGAAATATCTCACCTTGTACACCAGCAGCAAACTCTGTCTCAGAGCCATCCCTTTGTTCCTCTCCTGCTGCCAGATAGCAACAGTTCTCCTCTTCTGGCAGGAAGGCAGCTCTTCCCCTCAGGCCACAGCCAGCAGGACTGTATTTGTCTAAAATGAGAGAAAACT
This sequence comes from Oreocharis arfaki, assembly GCA_013398015.1. Lineage (NCBI taxonomy): Eukaryota > Metazoa > Chordata > Aves > Passeriformes > Paramythiidae > Oreocharis > Oreocharis arfaki. The sequence continues at coordinate 25,614 of VZRR01005710.1, read as the reverse complement.
GTAGCCAATCTTCCTGGTTCTGTCTTGAAACAGCAAAAGAGCAGATAAAAATAAATGGGTTGACTGAAACCTTATGTGAACATAAACTGTGGTGCAGATTAAGAAGTCATTTCAGTCATAATAGTAGACAAAGTTATCATTACATCTCATTGCTTTTAATGAAAACTTTCTGCTGCATTTGTATGAATGGGGGTCATTTCTTTTGAGCTGAGTTGTGTATGTTTGTACTCCTCTGTGATTTCTGACATCCAGAATTTCAGGGCAAATAGATCTGAACTGTGCCTTACCCTTCCTTTTCTGAAAGGAAGAAAAGTTTGGGGTTTCTTGGTTGTTTTTTTTCTTTTTGTTGTTGTTGTTGTGGCTGTTGGGTTTTTTTGGGGGGGTTGTTTGTGGGGTATTTTGTTTGCTTTTGTGCCGGGATTGGTGGGATTAGGATAACTGAGAGACGTCACACTGATGATTTATTGCAGGATCAGTCTCATTTTTATTGAAGTATAGAACAGGAGAGATGCTGTGAACAGCATCTCTAATATGAAAAGTAGCAACAGTCGCAGTTGCAATAGCAGTATCAGCGGCGGGCGGCAGCGGCAGCAACAGGTGCGGATGCAGCTATAACGGAGCTCTCCAAGAAGATGCAAGCAAGCGCACCAGCCTCTTTTTTACTTTTACAAGGCCTTGTATACTTTATCAAGCCAAAAAGCAAATGCCACAAAGCATGCTAGCATATTTGTACCAATCATCATTGTATGATTCTACCGCAATGCGTATTTTCTTAACCAATCACCATATTGCCATTAAGGCCTATTGCTCAGACTTATATTGTTACGTCTTAACTTTCTAACAAACTTTATACTAAGATCTACTGTTAAGCTTAAAACTCTTCAACCTTCTATTTATCATAGTTCTTTTTTACTTATAACATGTTTCTACTTACTAAAATATATTTCTACTTTTATAAAGCATATTTCTTTTAAAACTACGAAACTGTATTCTTGCTTCAAACTACAAAAGCTCACTGTTCTAGCTCAGGCAGCCTTCGCCAAGGTCTCAAATCGAAACATGTATTAATTTCTATCTCTTCAGGCACAATGCTGTTTATGTTCTCTGTCAGCACCTGCGAGCTTTCTGTAATTCCATTTCCCACACTTTTGGTTTGAGTTTTTTTTATGTATTAGACAACCCAAAGTTCCTCAAAGTTCTGATAGATTTTTTTTAAAAAGTTTTTGTCTGCTTCTTCTCACAGTGTTCACCAACAGTGAACACATCTCTCATTCCTACTGACGCTCAAAAACTCACTCATTTTCACTTGAGAAACCATTTCCACTTGAGGTTTGTTTTTTTGTGGGTTTGGGGTTTTGGGGTGTTTTTCCCCAAAAAAATGGTTTGCTTGGGTTTTTTTGGGATACAACATCTCAAAACTCAAAACAGTTACCCATAATCTGGGAGATGTTAGACATTAGTGACTTGCAAGCAGCACCGTTGTTCTGAGGTCATCTAAAGCACACACAGATGCAAGTAACAGTTCCAGGTGAGGTTTTTACATTATTTAATTTACCTGTGTTAGAAGTCATCTTACAAAGAACAAACTAGCAGTATCTGCTGAGAGGCTTCAAGGCTGAGGCAACATACCAAAAATGACCCCCATTTGTACAAGCACAGAAATTAATGAACCTACATTTCAAGGAAAAATAAGCCCAGACCTCTGTTATTTTAAGCTTGGTGTCCATGTGTCTCTGAAGGTCCCCAAGCCTCTCAAATTAGCACTGCTGGAAACTAGGAGAGCCATCAGTGTAGTCAGTAATGGAATCCTCCTCCCCACATTCCTCACAGCTAAGTTAGAGCAGATCTAAAGTACCCTCTCAGCCCCAAATTACTGTCTAAACACAAACTGCTAGTCAGCACTCTGGAAAAGGTGCTATGTGCTGTGAGGAGCTTTTAATCTATTCCTCTCTCCCCACACACTCTATTCAAACATTTTCTGTTTGTCTCATAACACATAAAGCTTGACCGCCTTCACATTATAGAGTGGGGCTGCACTATTTCAAATGCCCACAGGACTTCAATTATTCTCCTTGCTCTTCTGCAATGATTAATGCTTTGAAAAACACAGTTGCCCTGGGATGGCTGGAGCATATACTCGCATGTCTGCAGACAGCTGTAACCAAAGGCAGGAGCAGAATCACTAAAGCTCTGCTGACCGCAGTGCCCAATCAATAATCCATGGCAGAAGCATCACAAGCTATACAATATACCATGGGGGCTGACAGTAATAATGCTGGAAGTGGTATCCCTCAATGCAAATCCAGCTTCGGAGAATTTGGAATATTTGGAGGTTTGTTTTCCGAAGCACCTACTTTGTATCCATGCAGTAGAAATTTGAAAGGGAATTTGTTGGGTGCATTAATTTGGATTGCTGCATCTCCATAAAACTGTGGTTTTCCCAGAAGAAAAACTCTACTTGAAAATTAACATGAATATAAATTTTGATGTCATTAAAAGGATTAAAAATATACATAAGATTTTCACACAGCCTTTTACTCCTACAGGAGTAAAATCATATGTGTCAGAAGACTTTGCTAAACAAAAATATGAATTACAGAGATGTAGTTATTTTGTAAGAATCCTTCAGACTCATATATTTGTCACAAATCTGTAATTTAGTAGCAGCCAAAGACAGATGGAAGAGTGATTTTCTTTAGGGGGGCCTAAAGGTCACTTTGAACCTTTGAGCTGCATTTGGGATGATAACACCTGCTTGTAGGCAAGGCACTTTTCAGTCTGGTTACATGCAGCCTCATCCTACAAAGATGCACATCGCTGTGCATCCATGGCACGTCAAGGCTTCATGGATTTTGATAGCATAATTTCAGCAGAAAACCTTACACATGTAGTCTGAAACTCAGTGACTGCAGTGCAAGGTATGGGGTTTATGCATTCCATAACTCTAATGGTTGTTTTTATTTTATCATTTTCCCATTTTCTCTTATTTTAGTCTCTTTCCTGATACTGTTTGTCCTCTGCAAAGCTATTTCTGTCCATCTATGTTCCAAACTTCCCACAATCTTTCTTTCCTTCACTCCTATTCCTCTTTCCTTCTACATATGTTCTCAAATTTCTTCCTTCATAGTTTCCACATCTCTTCTTCCTTTACCTTGTGGTTTTTATCCTTGTTTTTTCTTTTTTGTGCTTCTTAAATCTCAGAGAATTGTATGGCTACCTCTTGAGCCCCTTTAAAAATAATTCCTTCTTTGCCAACTCTGTCTCTGCATTGGCCTCGCCTACATCTCATTGCTCAGATGTTAATTAATTGTTAGGTTGTAGAGAAGCCAAGCACATTGATAAATCAAACTCACATATACAAGCAAAGAAAACTACAATTAGATTCTTTAGCTGTAACTAATAATTTAACACCACACTGATTAGGTTTTAAGAACAGACTCCTGATAAGCACAAGATGTCTTCCTGGACACCTCTTCTACCAGTTATCATTTGCTTGAAGTCTCCTCACAGTACTCACAGTTTTTTTCTGATAAGTGCATCATCTCCCTGAAACTACTGGCATTTCTACAAATATATTTGCTCATAGAATGACAGCCGCAAGCAATTCTGATAACACTAAATTAGCAGGAGACTGAAAATAATGTGCTTGTCAAACACCTTCCAGTCCTACTCCCTTTCTCTGAATATTCAGGCAAGGGAATATATTTTTTCCTCCTTTTCTGTGATTTGCATTTTCATTTGCTAAGTGTATTACAATGTCCTGTTTATCTCAGACTGCAGCATCAAGATCTTTGTACATCTTATTCCCTCCAGTAATTTCCCAGGCAAATATTTCTCCACTGCACCTATTTGTTAAACAAAGACAAAAGATTTCTCTAAAGTAGAAGAGTAGCAACTGTCCTCAGAGAAAGCCAAAATCTTTCTAAAGAATAATTAATTTTCTGGAAACAATTCAACAGAATGACATTGTGTGTGTGAACATGTGTTAGCAAGAAATAAAAGCTTCAAATCATATAAGCTCACTCCTAGTTGATTGGAATAATCAGAAAAAACCCCCCCACTTCAACATATTTCAGGGTTCTCATATACCATTAGTTCATGCTCCCAGCCAGGATTTCTGGAACCACTAAACCCTGAGAGACCTCTTAAATTGTTCCTCACTTCTAATCACTGTATTCTTGGGGCTAGGAAGAAAGATTACCATTAACAGAGAAACACAGCTTCAACCCAACCCTGCCCCCAGCAATGTGTTTATGATGATCCATAATGTACTCCCTTAAGCTAGTGTTAGAAATCGTCCATTATTTTGACTCTCCACTCACCAAAAAGAGCATGCAGGAGGCATGGATGATTTTAGCTACCACTTCTCTGTTTGGTGCATGGTTTTCATTGTGCAGCACCATCCAAGAGGGCTTCTAGAGAGGCTTCATCCTCTTGGGAACACTGCTCAACCCTGTCCTTCAGTTCAGCCAGCTATGGCTGTACCAGCTCTGTTTAGCTCTGTGACAAAAGAGGCTCTCTTGGAACTAGTCCAAAATTTCTCTCATGCTCTTCAGCTTCTGGAAGAACCTTCACTTTGTTTGGAGTCCTTCTGGTTCTTCCTGTTATGATGGCTCAAAAGCATCAGTAGGGAAGTGCTGAGCTGAAAGTTGATGCAGATGAAGCCTTCTGAGGGCTGACTTTCTCTGTGTGCCAATAACTAAGAGCAGAGAGCACTTCTCTGTGGTTTTACCCCATCGGGAGTTCTGGGTAAATAGTTTATGCAGATGGGCTAGCTCCCTTCCCGTTATTCTCCTTTTTTGTGAAAGAGGAGAGTCATGAAGATTTGGAGCATGGGACTTAAATGAAGTTTCATGAAATGATATTTTTCTGGTTTAGAATAAAACCTGTCAGAAGGAAAAACAAACCAAAAAAAATTACAGGAGTTAAAATTCCCACAGCTGGATCCAAGTGTTTTTTTAAATGTCATTATCCCTCCAGAGTAAACACAATGTGGATGATACTGCGCAGAGGTGCAAAATTCTTCAGCTGAATCACTCTATCAGATGCCATGTGCTCTGTGAAAACAAAGTTTTTGTTGATTCATGGTCAGACAAGTTCCATCAATATTTTTCTCTTACCGACTCATCCAGAAAGTGCCTCCAAGGTTTAAACTGGCCAACCACAGGTACATTTGAGTGCATTCCCTTCAATTTCCTCATCTATAGTGCTTCCTTCCCTTTCTCCACTTCAGCATCCCCATGAGACATAAGCCTGCCTCCTCAGTATCCTCCCACCTTGGTCCGTATCACCACTTGTAATGTCAAGAAGCAGTTTCAGCTGTAGCATCCTGGGCTGGCAGAACATACTCTTATCCCCACATGGCTCTGCACCTTTTAGTGGCAAGCCTGTGAACAGCAGCTGCCACATTTCTTGGGGGAAAAAAAGTGATTTTGGTGATTCTGCTCAGTGTCCTCTGAGCCATATGCTTCTTTTTTAGGTCTTCCTGCTCACTTATTTTTTCAGTTCAGTTTTGACTCCATGGCTTCTTCCCTTAACATAAGGCATGAGCTTTTAGTTGCAAGTGTTTCTTAAGCCCACTCATTCCAGGAATTTTTTAGCAGGGCACCAAGTCTTTTTTCAACTGTTACACTGCATACATTCTCTTTCCCACTTCATAAAAATACTGAGATTACTAGTTGCTTTATCTAATCTTATCTTTTCCAACCCACAACTTTGTAATCAAAGGTATCTGAAAAACGGCTGATCAGAGACCAGAAGCAAGGCATATTTGGTTAGGGCTGGCACTATGCAAATATAGCTGTACTCATTCTGGGCCAGATCCAGCCTGAGTCTTGTAGATTTACAGGCTCAGTTCAGCCTGTTGATGTTTGTACCATATTGTCTTCCATGATATATAGACATATCCTCCCCCACCTAGGCAGTACTGCGACTATAGCTGTGCACAGCAGCCCTTTCCTGGGACAGTACCCTCTTCTCCCTGCTTCACTTTCAGAGTTGCTTTCCTGTCACTCTCTCAATACAGTTTCCATCTTTATTTTTCTGTATTTTCAAAACTCGGCCTGACTATTGGCATTCTGTTGGCATATCTGGGTCATTTTCTTTAAGCAACTCCTAGCCCAGGTTTCTGGTCTTTGCTCCCTTCCTGCACAGGGTGAGCAGTGCATGGGTTGGGACAGTCAGTGTCTCTTCCAGATGCAGCTGCCTAGCTCCTGCTGGGCTCCCTGGCTACTGCCTGATTCTTACTCTACCATCAGCGATAAGGGATGATTCCTCTTAGAAATATTCTTCACTGAATTTATTTAAAATGTCATACCCACTATCAGTCACGGCAGAAAGATGTACCTAAACACTAGTCTGAACCATAGGAATTAATGGGAATATGAGTGCACTGCTTAGCAGATTTATCATAATGGAAGCAATTTTAATCCCTCTTGAGCCAGTTTAACCAACACACAAAAGATTCTGTAGCTAATTAGCAGGTCTTTGTAGTATTGAGACCCCAATAAATATTAATGTGATGTCCTAAAGAATGATGTTTATGCTCCTGAATCATACATTTATTAAGTCAAGATTTGACCTTTTTGGAGATTACACAGGCAAACTCCTTCACTCTTTGCAAACACAGGCAAAAATCAATCTCCTGCAAGTATTCCCTAAAAGAATTCAAATGCCACATCCTACACTTACTGGACACATTTGATTAAACTGAATACAAAAAGACAAAATAAATGGAACCATCCTAACCTAGCTACAATAAGTTAAGAATTAACACAATATCCACATCTTTAAAATGCCATTTATTAGTTTTAAATAATGTCAACAATTACAATTCTTCTGTTCTTCCTACATTAAGGGGACAATATAGCTATATATAATTGCTGCTAAAAATGTACATTAAAATCCTGCTGCAGATACGTCAAACACACCCAGATTAGTAAATGCTAAAATGAAATCTATCAGTAGAGCAATCATTCACTGTCACACATGCATTCTGCTATTTTCCTCCCAAACTAATGATCAATAGGATTTTAACTCTCGTGCTTCACACACAGTTCTCTCACACAGAGGAGTAACTGACAACAGAGAGAGTGAACAACAGCATGGCATCTTGTCTGCCAAAGGGTGACAGGGAGCAGGCAAGGGTTTGCTTGCTGTGGAGATTCCTGGCTACCAAGAGCCTGAGGGGTGCTGCAGTGCTCAGGGAAACTAATTCAGAAAGGACACCTGAGACACTTGAATGACATACACAGTAACTGTGAAGAGACGTGAAAATGAGCTGAGAGATTTCATTTTGCCCTGAGAGCCACCTGCATTACATTCCCATAAAACTTTGGCTAAAGCTCTGGAGTGCTGTACTGACAAAAGCAAAGAGAAACTGCAAGTCTCCACGGGCAGAAGTACTAGAACTTGGCTCACGATCTACACAGAAATATTTACAGAAGCTGACAAAAATGAGGGTCCATGATCTTGCAACTTCTGGCCTACCCTGTTTTAGAGTGAGTGTGCTACGAAGGAAGTCCCACCACAGGTGCAGCCAGGTGTGACAAGACTGCCTGTATGTCATGTTCGATACAGTGTAAGTCTCAGAGCTAGTCCTATGGTGATTGATCCATTTGAGAATAATGCATTCCTCCCAAATACTTTCTACCATTGGCTGACACTATGTATGAATAGCTGCAAAAATTTGGGATAAGAAAAAAGTTTTATCTTTTATCAGGCCATCATTACTTTCATTATTGTTCTTATTTTACTGAAAGATTTTTTTCCCTAAAAAGAAAGACCACCACAGTAATCAGATATGCCTATTGCACATCTGCAGCAATACTGCTACAGTTACTTAGCAACCAGCGAGAATTAAAAAAAGAAATTATGTAAAGGAAGAGAAAAATTAGAAGCAAATTGAGCTGAATAAAAAGAAAGCAAATACCATATTAACACTCAATGTGCATAAATACAAGGGGCTGTCTTTGCTGCATGCACCACCAACTGTTGAACAGTGTTAAATCAGCTTCTACTATTAAAATCAAAGATCAGTCTAACTTAGATTTGAAGATGCATTATCTACAATCTTATATCCTCTTCTCTGTTTCACCTTAGGTGCAGAAAGACACAACAAAATGAGGAATGCTGCGTTGACCAAAAGCTTTTGGAGTAAGTACCATCCCTGTAACTGGGAAGAGAAAGCAACCTCAACAGGAATAACTCACAGGGAGTGAAATTCTGCTCCTGCTATTGAGTAAGAATAACCACAAACATTCATGGGCTTTCTGGAGGACTGGAAACTTGGCTGCTGCAGAAGGAAGCACAGAGACACCTCTGCTGGCCAATGAGTTTCATGGACACTGTTAAAGTCTGCTCATGTGGGCAGACCCATCATCCCCTTCTCACTTGGCTGGATCCCTCTTCTTCCTCACAGCTCCCTACCAGCTCAGGCAGGATTGAAAGTTTTCTTTGTTTTACTTTAAAAGGTGAAGATTTCATGTACGTTCTGGCATGGAGCAAACATAATAAAATTTCTGTATGTTTGCTAATCTAACATAACTTTTTGGCTTGACTTTTATAATTTAGGAAGGAATTAATCATATTTTGAAAGAAACTACAGTCTTAACTACTGAAATTAATGATGCTATGAATTATCACTCAGATTCTCAGCAGGAGGTAATTATGTTTATGGTAATCTGAAAAATTTAGCACTGTAGTTTTCTTTAAAGTAAGCAGTGTTTCATCAGGAGGCCATATTATATATTTTCTTCAAATGCAAGAAGAGTCTTAAGTATAAAATATCAGAGACCAAAATTGGTTTCTGTACTTAATTATTACATTATTTCTTATGTTACATTTCAGCAAAAGTACTGGCTGTAACAATTCATTTATAATTTTCTGTGGAATCAAGTGCATAAAAATGAAAAAAATATAGTATCTCATTTCACGTTTTCCACTGAAATACTCTTTTGCCAATAAACCCCACATACTTATTGGGCTTTGCTTTCAAATTTGTTTGCAGGTAAATCCAGTTCAAGATAAAAGATCCCTAAAAGCTCTCTATTAATTTTTTTCAAAACTTTGGAACAAAAATCCACAGTGCTGTCCTACAGTGTTTGATGTGGTGCAGGTCTGCCCCTATCATATTCTATGTTTCCATAAAACAAGTTTTTTCTTGCCAAGTGCAAGAGAGAAATTAAAGGGTCTTTTTCAAGTATCAAAGAGAGAGAAAAGTAAGGTCAAAAAGGGATTCTGAGCTGGGTTTCTCTAAAATTTCAGTAAAGCATCAAACATTTTTAAGGGAATGTATGTTCATTTGCACTTGGCAGAACAAACCCTCTCCTAAGAGGGTTAGCTGGTGCTAACAATTACCCAGCATCAATGTCTGCCTGCTGCTCTTATCCCAGCTCGTTGCTGCCAAAAGAAGCTCTCATTACCTTTGGACTTTATAATTGGCAGTTTCCTCCACAGTTTGTCCTGGAGAGCAAGGAATGCCATACAAAGTTTCAACCAAGTGGAAACTTGTGGTTTACAGTAAGCAGAGGACTACAAAAGCTTAGATGGAAATAGGAGCGTTTTAAGAGGTTCAGATGAGGAATATCAATGCATAACTATCTCTTCATTCAGTCTTTTGAACACGTCAAGAACTGTCACTGAGGCAGTGTAGGTGAGAAAGGCTGACTTGCATATCCTCTACAGCAATGGCAAACATGAACATATTACTATGAGACTGAACAGGGCAGGTTGAGTCCTTCACAAGAGGCACAAGCAGCTGGCAGATTGACTTCCAGTGATCATGTCAGTCACATAAACCTCTAGCCACTTGAGAGAGAGATCTTTCTGATGATTACATCTTTGTTTAAATCACACATTTGCTAATCTTCCAACATAGTCATGTGAAGTTTTTTCTCAGAATTCCTATTCTCTCTTTTGTTACTTGCAGCTGGATTAACCCTGAAAGGTCCAAAATTTAATTCCAAGAAAACAGAAATAGACCTCCATATAAGCAGGTAAATAAAGTACCAGCATCCAAGTGGGAAACAGGTGCTCTCCCTGGACTACTGAAGCACAGAGGATGGTTTGAGTTCTGGCTGGTTTCCTGCCAGTCCTGTTTAAAGCCAAGACTACCCACAGCTGTTTTTCCTGCAGCTCTTTAAAGAGAGTTCATTATTTCTTCTTCACATCTCCATGCCTCACTCCAAACCTTTAATTAAGAGAAGAATACAACAGACTGTTAAACTTTCCTACTTTAGACTTGCCTTTCCTCTTCAGCGATTCATCATGTGAGTGAGGCTTGCTTATAGAGCAGTAACTCAGACAAAGTAAGGGTCCTCCTCTGCTCAACAAGGCAGGTGGAGGGACCACCTGCACAAAGTCCTGCTTCGTAGGAAATCTCTTACCTGTGAACTTGGCAACCTCTTATGGTACTCAGGATTGCAGGAGGGCAAGAAAGCAGACTGAACAGTGAAACCTCTACTGACTTACTTGGGCTCCTCTGCAAAAAAGTCCCAATGGGGCCTCAGGAGGAACACACACCTTCTGAGTTGAAGGGATCCACAAGGATTAACAAGCCCAACTCTTAAGTGAATGGCCCATACAGGGATTTAACCCACAACCTTGGTGTTATCAGCACCATGCTCTGACCAACTGAGCTTCAAGCTCATCACCCAGACAAACATCTGTAGGTAAGTAGCAAAGTTAATTTCTAGACTTGCAGCCAAACACTCTCCCTCAGTCATGCCAAGTTTGTTTGTGCTATTTACTTCCGAACTAAAAAAAGCAAGATAAGCAAATAATATTACATCACGGTAAGCAAATGTTAGTTACCAACTAAACATGTAAAAATTCCATAGAACTGTTCCACCCAAGAGTTACATACATTCAAAAATAAGCGTGTGATTTCAACTTCATTAAATCAAGAAAAGGGAAATTGTATGTCAATTATCACAGTGAGAGATGTGTTCAAACACCTTGACTTGGACCAAAATGCAGACGATAACTGATGTGAGACTGCTTCCTGAAGAACTGGCATAAGGACACATAAGCAGAATTATCAGATGTCTTATTTCTAGCTGGCCCTGGCTATACCTTAAGCCAGAAGAGCCCATAGGAATGGACTTTTCCTTTGCCACAGAGGCTCAGGCAGGGTTCTACCTACAGAGATGCCCATTTTAAATTTTAATTCCCATTTAAGTTTTTCCTGCAGAAATTCTTTAGGAAATTAATCACTTTTCCTCTTTATATTCAGTTGATACCAAACCAGGCACATCAATACTTATAAAGAAACAACAGCTCTTCATCTCTTTGCTTAAATGATCTACATAGTAAATAATATTGTTACTTCTGTGTGTTTTCAGTCTGATCAGGATCAGAGTGAATACTCTCAAAGATTAAATGAAAGCACCAGGGTTATTTTTCCTTCTCAGGCCTGAGTGGCAACTTTCTTGCTTTTCTATGGCAGTACCATAAGATAAAACACACAAAAAGCAGACTGACAACATACCACAACAGTCTGTGAAAGACACTACAGTGATCAAACCATTATTCTGCTGCAGGTCATGTGCCTGGGTGAAGTGTTAGACATCTCATGTCAGCTGAATGCAAAGAAGCACGACTCCTTCCACTGTTCATCAAATATATATTCCACAAAGAGGAAGCTCTACCTTGCTTGCTAAAGATCCATCTCTAGAGGTATAATTTTCTTGATGGAAAACTATTTCACTCCAGTACCTGTAAACGAAGGCTCCTACCTTCATCTGAAGGGCCATTTGGAGAGATGGTGGGAGAACAGCAGAAAATCTGGTTTTCATAAAATCACTTGTTGAGATCAATCTGTCTTTGAAGGCTAATCAGTCTTGAAAGGTGAAAAAACCTCTTTAGAACTGAATTTTGAAAAAAGAAAACAGTCAATGCTAAAACTGGTTCACAGTTTCAGAGTGAGGAAGGCATATCTTTGGACAAGTGAATGAGATTTCAGGAGGGCACGATGATGGAGGAACAATTCTTTATTATTTTGTATTTTATAAAAGCATGGTGGTAGCAAGCTTGGTAAGCAGGCTTTGTGAGCATGTGAAAGCAAAGTGCTGAGTCGGATTAAAAATCTACACAGGCTGAACACCTGAACAGCTGGGGATAAAGACCAAGAGTGAATGACAACTAAGAACGGATGGCACCAATTTCAACCAAGGGAAAAGGATGATAAGGTTTGATGACTCCAGAAGCAGTAGGAAGAACCCCAAAAGCTGGATGGGCAAAAACACGCAGGTCTTTCTGGAACAAAGATGAGATTGTGATAGGGTAGGTACATGGAGTGCCATTTCTATCATTACCTTTTATCCTCTATTCTTCTGTCCAGTTCATTTCCAGAGGCCCCAAAGTAGTTTCTTACATCAATTTATTTGTCATATGCCTAAGCTGTAAGTTTTCTAGGACAAGATCATCTTTTCTGTGTGCAAGCAGTAATGAGGACAGTGAAGGCCTGATTGCTGACTCAGACCACTTGAAATAAAAGTCCTGGTAAGAAATACTGCGGGGGAGATTGAGGGGTAATCCAGCCTATCACAGGAAAGCTGATTCTTCAGCGTTTGCTTTCTCAACACTGTAAATTAAAAGAAAGAAAGCTTGATAGGTTGTCATCTAAACTATTTACAACCATTTTCTTATGTTCTTTGTATTTAATGTAAGACAGATTTCTTATCTATGAAGGCTGGTTCATGTCAGTAGATTTGAAGTAGTGTTTTTTGACGTTGGAGGAGAGGCTTTGCTACAGGCACACAGAGTCATCTTCTTACCTGAAGGCATTTTACCTGCAATCATTTCCCATGAAGAGGAGAGGTGCAGGCTAGAGATCCATAACGTTAGTTTCTGATGGCCAGATATGACTATTTCTCTTAAAAGTTAAATTGAATGAAAAATACGCACCTGGGGTTTCAAAAAAGTGAAATGCAGAAGATGTTTTTCAATCAACTCCTCATGCCCAGCACAACAATTTTCACAGTATGTGTGACAGACACATACTCTGCTTTTTGCAAAGAGCGTGTGACTTTTGGAAACCCTTTGGCATACAGCTGGGTAGAGATCACTGTTGAAGCCCACGGTTCACTGAGACATATGTCAAGTCCAGCAGCTACTCTTCCGGTGTCAGGTATCCCAAGCTTTGCAGGATACTTAGTAAGTCCCGTATTCAAGACAGCCTTTTTGGTCACAGCAAAAAAGGTGTAACACAAATTTCTTTTCTTTGAAAGACTGACACTTTAAAAAGACTTCACGATTAATTCAGAACCATTCCATTTAATGGGCTGATGGTTTAAGTTTTCCATAATGGATGAATCCTAAATGCTGAAACCTAGCACAGTTTTAGTTTTACTGTTGTGATGGGCATCTGTACCTAGCAACGTATAAATAAAATAATTCAAGTGACTATGCATCATAAATATTTTTTTCCCAAATTACGTTTCCTTATCCATCATATAGACCTGGCACTAATGCTGAAAAATGTATTTGTGACCAAATACAACCCAAACAAGCTGCAAAATGAGCAATGGGGACATCTTGGAATCTTTATCAATTTAGAGGTAGCAGGAAAGTGACACTGAGTTTCTTAAAACTGGCCCAGCAGCTTTCCTGACACATTTCACAACATGAGCCAGACAGCTGTTCTCACCTTTCCTGTAGACAAAATAAAGATGACTTTTCATATCAGTGCAACTTATTTTTCAGTTAACAAGCTGTCCCTCTAAGTCAAGAGCTGCCCTCGATGGTCACTGTCTATAGATATCATTTCTGTGCTACCAGGTATCTGGCAGGAAAAAGAGCAGAAAGGCTGTAAGAAGTTGGTGGTCCTGCCAGACTGCTAGTCTGAGGAAAGCACTTCATGGTTACTATTAACTCTTGAATTACTGGCATTTTCCAGAAAAAAATAGTGAATCCTTGATGGAAATACATTTATCTAATAGGAAGGCCACAAGCCCCTGTTGTTACTTGAGCTGTTGATACCATATAATCTTTTGCATTGGGGGCCTCTTGGAAAAAACCAGCAAATATGCCACTCATCACTCTTGGTTTCTACTTTTTGCTGTAATGTATTTTTAACAGCATTAATTATTGTTTGGCTCTTGTACTTGAAGTGTTCTCTATGAGTCAGGCTAAAATTTAATACATTAAATAATAAAACAGAAGCAGCCAATTAGTAAAAATGCATCCAAGTACTGAGCAATGCAACCATCAAGCAGGTGATAGAAGATGTTTGATGTAATTACTGGGGCTTAGATGTCAAATGATTGAACAAAGCAGCAAGTCAATGAACTGTGCTTATATAGATTATTAAAATCGAGAGTGGTGAGGGTTCTCAAGGTATCAGTCAACACATTCCACTGCAATGAGTCATTTCTGGCAAAAGTTTGCTGAGGGATTGTGAAATCTCTGTTGCAGGTTTTAAGAACAAAGCCTTGACAATCTATGCCAATGCTTAGTCACCCAAACCATGAGAATTTTTTCCTAACATCTCATTTAAATCTTCCTTGAGTTTAAGCTCATTGCCTCTCCTGCTAGCCTCAGTTAGCACAAAGAACAGGCTGTTTTATTATTTTCTGCTGGAGCCTTTCACAGACTTGGCATAGAGCAGATGTTGCATGGGGGGCTGATGAGGGCTGCACTCTTCCCTTACCCCATCCTGTGCAAATCACTGCTCTTGCAGCTCCTGTCCCAGCAGCAGCAGGGCTGAATGGGGGCTGCACCACCTCCGGGGGTGTGAATATCCAGTTCAGCCCTGAGGGCAAACGGATCTCTGCATATCCAGTCTCTGCTGTCTAAGCAAAGACAAGGGCTCTCATTTACCTCTCCTTACTTGTAAGCAAAAATAATTATTGCTTTAGCTAGAGCTTGGACACAGACTTCACTTGCATATTGTGAGAATATTAATATTTTATTTCTTCTTCGCCATTTTTTTGTTTGACCTATTTAAATAATGGAATTATAAAAAACTCCACATAAGCAGGACTGATATATTATTCAAGCTTGGGAAAATACTAAAATGAGATTAAAAGTCCCAAACTGAGATTTTAACGTTTAGGATATTGTCCCAACAGTAAAGAAATTTACTGAGAGGTTGTTGGAGGAAGGAAGCTTTTGGAAGTTCCCTGCTTACTTTCTTTTCTAGCTTATAGTCCTGATACTGAAGTAGTTGCTGATCTTTAACTGTGATATTACAGAGTGAAAATGAGGACATTGTGATAGGAAAATGGAGCTATGTGTGTCATCATGTACAAATCATTAATGCTGGTGCCCTTGGATAATTGACTAGCCAAGAAATTCTCAGAGATTTAAAACAAAGAGAAACCCAACTATTTAATTTCACTCCCTCTCTGTGAAGTGTAAGTTATTACATTTTTTAAATGAATGTTCAATTGACTGAGCAATCTCGAACTGGTAATTTGGCTGTGCCCTCAGCAGAAACTGTGGCAGGCTGAGTGAGGCCCCAGCAGCTCCACTGCATGACATGCAGTAGGAGAGGAGCAGGATAATATGAACGGCAGCGTTGTCACAGCCTCCTGTGCTATGCACACATCTCCCTATCTACACCATGTATCAGCAGACATCACATGGCACCCAGAAGCTAAACTGAACCTCCTCTGTTGATTTCAGGACTGTTTCCATAAAGCAAACAGAAGATAGCATATAAAGACACGACACAGAACAGCTAAAAACCAAGGTACTGGAAACCTTTAGGGTGAATGGAATCATTGTATGAGGCAGGGTAGAAATCTGGAGTATTTTGAAGGTCTGTGACAGTGATGACAGACTCCTCTCAGTAACTCATCAGCAAGGTGCAGGAGGAGCATGTTTGAGAAATGAAACAAAAGTAAAAGCACTAAACCCTTTCGTCACTGAAAGGGCTTTCTCAGGGCTTGTACCTGGTGTTTTACTTTAATAGCCTCACAGATCCAGCTTGGCAAAAATAGACATAAATGTAACATCCTCAAACAGCCTGCCCGCAGCTCATGGAAGGCACCTGTGGCTTCTTCCCTGGCCACTTTGGCAGGTTATAGATGATGCTGGGGAGGGCTGCCCTGGGCAGGCCTCTTTCTTTACCCCCTTCTCCCTGCCTGCTACAAGGTGTTTAGAGGCAAATCCAAAAAATCTCCTCTGAAAAGAGATTATTCCACATCAAATTCACATGACAAATGTTTATCTGGAGCATAGGTATTTATTACCCTGATGCTCGTGTTCTTGCTTACTTCACATGAACAATGGTGGAAGTCATTTGAATGGTATCCAAGGAGACAACTTTACCGAACTAAACTAATTAATCCTCTCTTGTTGCTGTCTACAGTTCTTTTTAAGCAGGCAGTAACTGATCCCTTAAAGCCTGTTATGGCTCCTCCGTACAGAATGCTTTATAAAGATACGTAACATATTATCAGAGCTGGGTTTGCCTCTTAAAATAATGTGTTTAAGCTTCTCGATTTGATTCCTAGCATATTATTTTCCACTTCTAGCTACCAGCCTCTAGTTCACATTAGTTCCCCATGGATTTAATTTTCCTTTAGTTTCAGTAACATGGCTATCACCCGTGTGCGATTCCATTTCTGGTGCGTTATTCCAATTTTGCCACCAGGTGTCATCAAAAGGCTCACCAGCACCATGGCTTGCGCTTCTGNGGGGGGGGAGTGGGTGGGGCGGTGTCATTAGCTGCCAATAAACTAACAGGAGTAGGGGGGCCACACTTCTGATTTTCCCATGGCTTCCTTTGTTTAGCTAGGCTTTGCACTACAGCAGCAGAATGCAAACTACATGCTCCAAATGTTTGCACCGTGGTGAGTGACACCAGCCTACCTTTGGTTTCACTACGAGTTATTCCAAAGTCTGCCTGGATCTACAGTCCTCATAAGCAAGCCTGGAAGAAGTCATTCTTCTTGTGTTCGGCCTTAAAGGCTTTTCAACCAGCCACTGGAACTCCCACTTACAAGAGATCTACAGGATGAAAAAAACCCACAAATTGGAAAGGCATCAGACAGGACACATTCATTCCAGGGTTTTACTTAAAAAGTGTTTACTTCCTTCTCTCCTCCTGGTAGACTGCGAAGTAATTTTCTCCCCAAGCAAATGTAGCTCTTTATCTTTGTTTTCTATCTTCCCCTCTCCAAATTTTCATTTTATCAACAAAAAATATTCAACACTCTTTCTACCTATCAGCGTCTACCTGCTCATTTCTGTAGGCCGTCACTTGGCCAGTTCTCCATTTCTACATGAATTTACCATGTAGGGGATTTCTTTCTTTTCATCTGGACCAGAAGCTTGGATGAATTAGTGTTCCCCAGGGCTGTCAATCAGATACGTGACACAATGGAATAAACACGCCCTCACTTCACACATACAGCCGGGCACTGTGAGACTTGCTTCTGCATGGGGGCAAAGCAAGCCCAGCCAGCGGGGTGCCAAGGTAGCACAGCCACCTCTCACCACAGTGGCCCTGGGGCTGTGCTTTGCTGGCCACGGCCTGTAGCCCCCTGTGCCAGCTCTGCCGAGGTGGTCCCACTTTCCTGGCACTGGCCAGGTGAGCCATGAGAGCCAATCACAGGGAGAGCGCCACCCCTCCATTTTCTTAGACATCATCCATTAGCAATTTACAGAAAGCACATTGCAGTAAGGAAAGACCAGAACCACCAAGGCCTTTAGTATCTTTCAGATAAGCAAATTGGCTCCAATACACAAATAAATTACGTATTTCCAAGTTTTTTGGTATTTTGTTTCAGCTCATAAAACATTTTAATTGATTTATCATTCCTGCAAGGTCTAGTTTTTGGATTTCTCCTTTTGAGATGATTTAGTTGGACTGGATGCTGTCCAACACCTTTTAACTCAGCTGGCTTCTAGCTGGGCCAGCACATGATCCTGCTTCCTTCTGGGATTTGAGGGGAGCAACCCTATGTCTTCATTTGCACTTATTCTTATGCAAGGTGAATAGCAATGCCTTCTTCAGTCAGTCTCTAAGAGGGTAGAAAAAAAAACTGATTAAACAAGGCTAAGGAGAGTCTCGGTCTAGAAACCCTCTACTTTCCGCGCCCTTGATGCCCAGAATTCATAGAGAGGAAGGAAGCACACCAGGGAGGGAGGGGTCCCAGGTCAGTATTGAAAAGTCTGGGAAACTGTGACCTGTGCCTTTGTCTTGTATGAGATGGCTACTTACATAAAATCCAGTCTTCAGAGAATTCCACAAACTGAATTTACTGCTAACCCCTAGATTTCACACAGGATGGGTTATTATTAATATCCCATCCATTTGACCTAGATTCTGTCGACTGTAAAGTGCCACATTTAAATTTAACTTCTGAAGAAAAATAATTGAATTGAAAAATCAATCACTAGGCAATTTCACATTCAGTTCATTTAAGGTCAAGGTATTGCTGTCTCAGAGAATAAAAGTTTTCTTAATGGATCAAGTTCAGGAGTGATGTGAAATTAGGCATAATTACATACTGGCTAATGAGGCTAAATTGGCATATAGCATACATATTCAGAAGTATGTACCCATTTACACCCTCTTTGACTCACTTATTAGTTGGACAAGTAGACAAGGGGCAGGAATTGCCACTACGGGCTTTGGATGGTTCAAAAGGCCACAGCTGAAGCAGACAAGTACCTACATCCTTCCTACATGAGCAGGCATGCAGGCCAGGACTTGGCAGAGGGATCACAGGTTGCTTCCCAAGGGTATTTCTGCTGACATGCAGGAATTGCTGTGCTGGATGTGATCTGCTGTGGGTGAGCTGTCTTTTGCAATCCATATTGTACCATTTCAACCATTCTGCACCTTTCTAGGGCTCTAGGGAAAGCCCCAGTCCAGGGTGAAATCCAACGTGTTCAACTTGCTTCAAATTTTAGTCTTCTTAAATTGTCAACTCTGAGTTATGTTTGGAATTTCAGTAGAAAATCTATCATAATCCAGTTGGAGAGGTTCTTTGATCTTATATCTAATTGTTTCTCCAGCTCAAGGTGCTTTGGGTTTCCACCTGTTTTTCCAAACTGCAGTAATTTCATTCAGCAGAACATTTTCAACAGAATTTTGTAGTACTATGAAGCATAGATTTTCCAACTGCATCATGGTATATGCATCTCCATTGTTCAGCGATCTTAGCCCAGTGTTAGTTGGTTCTAGATTAAGTTAAATAATTCCAGATTTAAGGCTTTGCATCTTTGGCGTTTGGGCTTTTTCTTTCCAATTTAGCTTATGGGCTCTAATTAAGTATAAAAGTACTTGCCTATAAGAAGAATCACTACTATTTTTGTTACATCATGATAAATGTCAGTTCAGGTTAAATTTTTAATATGTCTTTTCACAAGTAAGATTCTGTCATATCCTGCTGCCTGCTGTCCTCCTGGCCTCTGCCGAGGACGCTGGCTCTGGGGGCCTCGGAGCCGAAGGGGGAGGGCTCGGGCGTCGCGTGGGTGGCTCACGCTGGAGGCGAGGCAGCTCCAGGCGAGAGCGCAGGTAAGGCGCGATGGTGCAGCGGCGGAAGAGAGCAAAGGGAGGCGAGAGGGGGTCTCCTCCAAGTCTCCTTTTATTAACAGGGGTGGCGAGGGCCCAGGTCAGAGAGCGGCGGAGGGAGAACTCTGGGGAGAACGGGGGGGGCATGGGGGTTTAAGGGGCACAGAACTTGGGCGGGGGTAAGGGGGAACAGCCAACAGGACGCGACTGTGGGGAGGGTCTGGGGATCCAGGATCCAATTAAAACCCCGCAATGGGGGTACAATGATACAGACAACTCATACAACAAAAGGGGTGTCGAGGATTACAGAACTCTCTGGAAGGAGGGGAGGGCTCTAAACCTCAGCCCTACCCACGGACTCCTCCTCAAAGGAGGAGCTCCAGTCACTGGGGACGGAGTCCCCATGATTGATAACAGGGAAAACTGCGGTAGGACCTTCCACAATATCCTATATTTTTAAATGTCTCATTAGGTTACGTGGAAACAATTTTATTGACTTATAACAAGAAATGGAAGTAATTAATGATATATTTTTCATTAGTCCATGTTTTTAGGGAAACAGTGTTGGTACAACTGGCTCTCCTAATTAAATAATTCTTGCACATGCAGCATACTTAAAACATAGCCTTAGTAGACTCAGTTTTACAGACGTGCAGAACTTCTGCAACTTAAAGCTGTAGCGTTAGAGGGGAAAAAAAAGCTATATGCAAGTTTAACTGCATTCATCTTACAATAACAGCATCTGGCCATAAGAAAATCCATCTATCTGCTTTACTTCCTTTATTCTCAGTTGCAGAATAAATCAAATATCCATAGTGCAACTCGACAGATAGCCAAGAGAGTTACACTTTTATTCCTAGTTTTGCATTTCAAGGTAGCATCAGAAAGAATCACAGATTGTTAGTCTTTATCTGCACATCAAGTCAGAATTTCTAATATACAGATTCTTGATTTTCTCTTCAGCAGGCATGCCTATGGGAGGAGCACAGCTGGTGAGCCAGCTGCAGTGGGGTTACAAGGATTCTGCTCATCAGAGACTTACAGATTTTAGGGGTGCAATTCTTTCCAGTTTCCCTCTTTCCTGCTTCCTTCATTCCTAGGTTAGTGAAGAAAAGGAAATTCTTGAGATTAAACTCCTTTATGCAGAAGTTCTATGACATTTTTGTCCATTGTATTTTTCCTTCACCAGAAGATCAAGCAAAGGCTATGTCAGAACATGGGGCTGAGCTGTGTACTTCAGTCACAAGGCTTCTTGTCACAGCCAAGGCTGAATCTCCAGGAGAAGGCATTGGGCCGATCAATAACAGTATGGGAGGAATCTTTCAAAATACAAGTTGTTACAAAATCAGATTCTACCTAATTGAAAAGCTCGAAGAGTTCTTTTAACTTAGTTCTTCTAACTAAATAGTCTATCTTGAGACTATTAAAATTTATTTTCAGTACAAAAAATACATCAAAAAAAAGGAAGCCAAAGGAAGACACTCAATGCAAAGTTTGCAGTCAACAGTAAGTCATATTTTATTTTCACTTGGGTTTGGTTTTTTTTCAATCAATCTTAAAGTTTCTTAGCAGACTGAATATTTCTATTGTAAACCTACATTCAGCTGCTCCAGGTGTGACAAGCTCTACTGAGCTTTTCTTTGGCCTGTTCTTGTCCTCCTGGTATGAAGTCTCTGTGGGAACTTCAGAAATGCTTGGCAGCAGCTCTCAATTCCTTACAATGCCCACAGAGAGATTTCTTTGGAGCTTCATATTTACCCTCTATACTTTCAATCAGTGCCAAAAAGAAATGCATTTCCCCTGGGGAGTGGTGGTGTTAATTTTTTGGCTTCTTTATCCTCTAAAGGGCCTCTAGTCAGTCTTGTTATTCTAAGATTTAACTCTGAAAATTGAGTGTCAACACAGCAAAAGCATTTTGTTCATTTAACTTGTTTTAATGTTGCTAGAAATAAGAAGATCCTTTCCAGGACATAGGGGGGAAAAATCCCTCCATCAGCAGTATATGCAGACCAAGTACCATGGCTTCTTAACAGTACATAGAAATAAGAAAATTGGTCAAACTGCTCTACTGTAACAATTTGATTTTTTCCTCTTTACATTACCTGTCCATACTTCATAGAGATCAGATTATGTATGGCTCCAGGTCCTCTACCATGCCAAGGCAGCCCTGCCTGTGGACTGACTGCATCAGTCATGAGCTGCAGGATGAGTGCCAAGGATCAGAGAAGCCAAGCATTCAAGATTTCCAAAAGCTGTGGCCAGGACACTCAGCTGTTTGAGGAGAATGGTGTCACTGTTCATCTTTGCTGTTATAAGGCAAAGAAAAGAACTGTGGTGTGATCTCCAATTTACTTGCTCAGCTATTGCCTTTAAGAATAGATAATGGACAAGAGGCTGACTTCCCATCAGCACAGAGCCCTGGCAGTCTGTTTCACAGACTGCTTTGATTCAGTCCTGCTAGAACTGCCTGTGTCTTCCTTTTTTCCAAAAATCACTAGCTGTTTTAAGGTCCTGGTGTTTCTTTTCATGAGCACACAATATAAAAAACTCCCTCTGTCTCCACTGCATGTGAAAGAGACACGCACGAAAATTTCTTATTTTAAATGAAACTAGAAAGCAAGTAACCGATGTGTTGGAACACATCATCGTGTGAACTCCTTGTTGAAAGCATGCAGCCAAGCACTGAGAGAAGGTGGGAACAATCACCACTGTCAGCCTTCCAAATACCAACCAAAAAAGAGTTTGATGATTTTCATGTTCTCTACCTGTCATGATAAGACAACTCCTTTGACAATGTGGTGAAATATATCCCTAAAATGAAAGAGGACAATCATAATTTTTTTATGCCTATTTTCTTAAAAGAAACCTTATTTGCTGTCTAGAGTCCATTTCTATTGACCTTACTCTTTGAGAACCTCCAAGT
Source organism: Oreocharis arfaki (assembly GCA_013398015.1). Lineage (NCBI taxonomy): Eukaryota > Metazoa > Chordata > Aves > Passeriformes > Paramythiidae > Oreocharis > Oreocharis arfaki. Next base: position 3,220 of record VZRR01005710.1, on the reverse strand, counting down.
GTATTTTGGAAGGATCAGATAATTTGTGATCAAACTAGGAATAAATTTTCCATGTGGCATGTTTTAAAGGATGTCTGGCCATGCCAATACCAAGTTCAAGTTCTATTAAATTTCTATCTTCATTATCATGTTTTGTGTTACAGAAGTATGGAGCTGAATGTCTACTTTAGAGTAAACACATGCAGTGAGCATATGAATAGAAAGAAATACCAATCACCATCCCAGTTTCTTCATTGCTTTCTGGTAATTCCTTGACTTGGAACATTTGCCAACTCTGGAGATGATGATAGTAAATGTAAATGTGGAAAATGAATAGGACTTCTGAGCTTACTGCACATCAGAACTTTCTCAAGTCACAGGACAAGATCTGGCAGTTAAAATTGTAGCCCTAGCAAAAGAAATGAGAAAAGAAATTGTTTTAGCATGCAAATATATATCATGAGTCACAGGAAAAGAGATGCCAGTAGAATGGGTTAGAGCAGTGAAGTAAAGTTCCTGGCATTGTAGAATGGTCCACTTCATAAAATCTATCAAGCATCTGTCAAACAGCTCTTTAGTTTAAGTCTTCAGTTAAAAGTTGTCTTTAAGTGACAACTTAAGTGCATTCTAAATCACAACTTAATTCTTGCTCACTCACAATGTAAACAAAAACTGGTAGTCTGAAAACCCACGTTTGTAAATGTGTTTTCCTCCTTAAATGCCTGTGAGTACATTGTAGCTCTCAGTAGCCCACACATCACTGCAGTGCAGGGAGAGCTCCCTGTTCTCTTGCAGCCTACTTTGCCCACTCTCATCTTGCTGCCTCCTCCCTGTACTGCTGGAGCATCATCCTAGCACACAGCAAGGAGTTGCAATGCAGATTTAAAGTGTCTCAAATTCCCCTTGAATTCCCTTGAAAAACAGATATGAGCAATGGCAGGCAACATACATACGGAGTTAAGTATTTTCAGAAGGAGACTAAAACTATTTAATGCTTTTTTCCCCGTGACAGAGGACTGCAGAGCAGGCCAGCTCTGATGATTTAGAAGGCACCAGAGCGCTCCCAGCATTCAGTCCCAGGGAGGCAACAGCAAGTCATTATTTTAAAATTAACTTTTGCATTTGAAAATGTGGATGTAATTCTTATCACCCTCTACATTTGAACAATTCTGATGCATTTGTTACCACTATTCAGTATCTCCCATATGAAATAATTTACAGAGAGCAACACTTGAAGCTAATTTACGAGCCTGCTGCCCTGTCTAGCACCACAAAGGACATGCTTGGTAGAAAGTATCTGTGTTTGCACCGTCTCCCACCCTCACGTATTCCAAAGATGGGTAGCAGAGAAGGGGGAGAACATAACTGAAGTCCATTTAACACCAGCAAGGAACTGGAGTCTGGGATTTATGGTTTTTTATGTCACAGGTAAAACATATTTCCCAATTAAGTTCAACCTGGTGTCAGACATTGTGTTCCTGTTCCCATCTCCCTTTCCTTGGGGGCTGAATAATTCAGCAGCAAACACTCACCTGGGAAAGTTAAAAGTAAACTTCACATTGGATGGGTTTTCTACATGAATTCTGATTGCCTCTGCACAGGGGGAGGGAGGCAGGAAGGCAAGATGCAGGAAAAACCTTTGGGGAGGAGTGAGGCATAGACTTGAGACACTCTAGAGAATTAACTTTTCAAGATACGGAAAGGGACTACTGTAGCCCTGGGCTCACAAGCAGACGAAGAGGAAACAGATCTCTTGTCTCCCTGATGCGAGTCAGGCATTCTGCAGGAAAGGAAGCAAACCCCTGGAACAGAACACATTGTAAGGCACACATGCACCCTCCATTAGCGTGGCTACGCTGCAAACAGTGCTGTTCTCCAGGGTGGCTGGACTGTGTTCCAAACAGGAACGTAACTCCCATTGGAGTTATACAGGCAAGAGAGAGCAGGGGTGGAGCCAGTGCCTTCATTCTCATATAAAACAAACACCCACTATTTCCTTTGCCTGGTTGGGCAAGGGGTAGACTCACAGTATTCAACCATGAGAGCCTCTGAGTAGCTCCAGTGAAGCCAAGCACAGAAGATCCATTTTTCATTCAGCCTTTGCAGAAAACGTTAGAGAACGTTTTAAAATTCAAATTGCATATGAAAACCTGATTTGGCACAGCTCAACATGAAAATTAGTTTTGAATGAAGCTACCACCTGCCTTCCTGAGGAGATAATATATCTCGAAGAGTTCGCAGGCATCACTGACCCTCTAAGGCAAGCATCAGATCCGCCAGGAAATGTGCTTAGTATAACCAAGGCTGCCAGAGTTTAGACAGATAAAATAGGAAGAGTCACGTTTATGTTGTCCCCTATTCTTAGGCTTTCTTTTTTGCTAAAACCTGGCATCACAAAATCTCATGACAGTTTTACTCTCCCTGCAGTGGTGGTGGTTCATTTTTGGGAGAGGGATAGGAGGTGGGTTTGGTTTTTTGCTGCCTTAAGTGAGCTTTAGGAAAGATATTTAAGGTGGGCTGTTTGGTGATGTTATAGAGTAGGGAGTGGAACTTTTAAGTTCAAGGGCAGAATGGAAAAATCTCACCAGCACCTACTGGAAAATGAAAACAGATTTCACTCAGGGAAGTTGACCTGACATCTTGACAAGCTATGAGAACTCATACCTAAGAGGCTGACAGAGGGCTGCAGAAACAAGGGCATGGCTTGATGTAGTCAAAGAAGGAGCTAGAGAGAGTCAGCTGATATAAGAGGAGGGTGAGGCAGGAAAATACAGCAATAGGTTCAGACATGGGATGGCAAGAGATTGCCTGTCAGAAATCAATCCTGAAAGAGTGGGAATACGTTCCCCCTCTCACAGCTGGAGGAGGGAAACTGTCTAAATGAAGAACTAACTTGGGTGGATAGCTCTGGGGAGAAACCTTAACCAAAAATAACACCTTTCAAGAGAAAGATACCTCCTGAAAAAAAAAAAATCGTGGGGAAACAAAACAGAAATGTCTCTTGCTGGACAAGACCTGTGTGTGGGTCTGGAGCTCCACAGATGGTGCTAACTGCCTGAAGTATCCTAAAAGCTGTAGCTCAGATTTAGTACTCCAACAGCACCAACTGGCTGCTGAGCATGTTGGGCATTTAAATCTGCTGAAACGACATTGTAGATCTACAGTGCAAACAGCAGCTTTAAAAAAGCCCAGCCAACGTGCCAAGGTGCCGAGTAGCAGCGCAGCCCCGACGGAGCTCCAG
>VZRR01005705.1:0-41420 GCA_013398015.1 Oreocharis arfaki | reverse complement strand
CCCCCGGCCGGGCCCGGCCCCTCAGCCCGGCGCAGGCCCCGCCGCCGCCGCCGCCATGGCGCTGAAGATGGTGAAGGGCAGCATCGACCGCATGTTTGACAAGAACCTGCAGGACCTGGTGCGCGGCATCCGCAACCACAAGGAGGATGAGGTGAGGGGACCCTTCCCCGCGCTTCGGCCCGAGGATGTCACCGCTGTCCGCTGGGGCCGTGTCTGGGAAGGGGGTGTTGGTTTGGGAAGAAGGAAGTGGGAATCAGAACGAGGAAGGTGATGCTGGGGTGTGGGGTAGGAGGGACAGGCTGAGGGAGAGCACGAGAGTTAATAAGGGAGGGTCGTGCTTGGTGTTCATCTTCCCACTCAGTGTGTTGTTGTGGTGGCGTTGAGATCCCTGATATACCTACGGATATATATATATAGGTACACTCATATGTGTACATTAGTATTGTGGAGGAATAATACAGAGGAATTCCTTCCTTTCCAGCCCTACAGTCACGTGCTGTTGTCAACTATGTATTCTTCACCCTGAAGCTGTTATACGGGAGAACTAAGCTCCTAATTCAGCTTTCAGATTATTCATGCTGCACATCTCCTGACTAAAATGTCCTTCTCTCAGAGCTTTTCTAGGCAGCAGTCGGTTCTCTGTGTTGGCCTGTTATCCACTCTTGTGTGAGAAGCACGTGATCAGGAAATTAGTATAGGTGAAATAATTAGTCATCAAGAACGTGTTATGTGAGACTCCACAGTGAGGTGTCGCATGGTCATTGAGAAGTAACGGGCACCACGGATGTCATTTATGTTCATCTTCAAGTAACTCATGAAGCCTGACAAGCTTTCTTCGGTATGGCCTAACAGCTGGGCTTTGCTGGTGTGTTGGGGGATTGCTGTGGAATCAGTATCAGCTATCAAAAGCATCTGGAAAAGTTGTAAACGTGTGAAAGAACTTTACTTGGAAAACTGATCTGCACTGCTGGTGTTATAGGACTGAAACACAAAATACAACTTCCAAAAGCTCTTTGAAGCCCCCTGTACACAGGACAAGGGGCTCTTTGGTAGTGAGCGTACCTGGGAAACGTCTGTTTCTCACAGAATGACGGAATATGCTGAGTTGGAAGGGATCCATCAGGATCATTGAATACAATTTATTTCAGCATATAATAAGTTTATGATACTGGTTTGGTGGCAGAGGAAGGCAGGGCTGCTGTGCAGTGCCCTGCCAAATGTGGACAACACCATGAAGTGGCAACAGCAAATTTGTATGGAATGTATGGGTCTAATGTGTTTGCCAGAGCTGGACCTGGTGAGCAGTATTCCTATGGAGCACTCCCCCCAATGCGTTGTGCTAGTTTTAGTAAATCTGCTTTGTTCCTTTGTGCATAGGACAGAAAGTGTTTCGTCAGCTGTCAGACCCCTGAGGATCCTCCTGGTGAAGGTCCAGGCCTTTGTGGCACCAGTTCTTTGAGAAGAATTGGATGTGCTTTCTAAAATAATTTTGTGACAAACAGCTTCATAAAGAGCGTTGTGAGCCGCACCAAGCTTGTTCTCAGTCTGTGACAAGAAATGGTTAAAATGTATTGGCTTTGGTGCCCTTTGAGTTAGGAAAAACACTCCTTGGACAGTTTTGTAGGGCTCTGTGTATTTGTAGGAAGCTGTTACCTGAGTACGTGCACACTCTGGGATTCAGTGAGGTCAAAGCAATATGTTGTCTCTTACAACAGCTGGACTGCAGCATGATGGGATTTTAAACTCTTTAGTTTGGAGTACAAATGGTGAGACTTTAAAATAGATATCTATAGGGATAATTCGTTTTTATATCCTCATGAGCACAGCAAAAATTAAAACCCAAACCAGAATGTGTTCAGCTGATTAAGACATTGCACTGGTAAAATGTGTGTGTTTGGGAATCCTTCAAACATTTTTCTTAGTTCCAGAGCGGCTGCAAACAGCTCAGGACTGTGCCTTTTCCTGGCTCAGCTGGACAAAGCTGTAAATCTGCTGTTGAGCTTTTGGGTGTGGATTCAGTGCTTCCCAGGCAGTAGCTGGAGACATTGGTTAATTTTCAGGTGATGTTACAAAATCAGAATGCTGTTTTAGAGGAAGTAGCTGCAAAAATTGTTCCTCTTTTCCCTACAGTGCTTCCATTGTTCATTGTACTGTTAAATGTTGCTCCAGGACTGTAGTTCAACCAACATTTTTGTGTCTCAAGATAAGTGTCTAAGCCTAAGACAGACACTCTGTCCTATTCAGAAAAGCAAATTTGTTTAAAACAAACAGTGTGCTTTAGTGGGGAGGATATTGGCTGTTGGTCTCGGCCCAACAGGAGTTACTCCAGGAAGAGTTGTCTCTGGAAAGGAGCTACTGTGGTTGTTAAATAGCAATGATATGAAAAGAAAGGAAGTTGCTTAGACTTCTGATTTACTTGTGCTTTTTGCAGAAGGTTAGTTTATTTATATGCCTTGGGTTTTGTTTTTTGGAATTTAATCACATGGAAAAATCTGCCATCACTTATTCCCTCATCTTTCTGGGCAGTCTCTCCGGGTAGATCTGAGATGGAAAGGTTTATTCCTTTCCACTTCTTATGCAGGTCCCGCATGAGCATATCTGGTATTTCACAGCCCGTTGAGGCTGTGTTTGCAGTGCAGGATGTACCGAGTGCTTGGCACCCCAGTTCACAGTGGATTTCTCAGTGCAGCTCTTTGACAGCCCCACTGTGTTCTTACTCGATGGGTTTGTGTTCTTCCTGTGTTGTCATGACCCTAAATCTCACACCCCAAGGTGTGTCCTGAAGTCAAAGGAGGCCACATCTGTTTATTGATAAGTTTTGTGTGCTCCTCAGGTCGTTAGAGGACCTGAGAGTGCTGGAGGCTGCCTGGCCCTCGCTCACAGCCTCTCTGCAGCATGTTAATTCCCTGTCAGAGGCATTTCCGTTGTCCTTCCTGCTCTGTATCCAAAGCTGACCCATTTATTTTGAGTTTAAAACACTGAAATTAGAGATGGACTTCCCTGAGGATGTGAGGTAAGAGACAGGAGGTGGTTAACAGAGTCACTGCTCTGTGCAGACGTACTCTGTCCATTTCCCACTGTTCTAGGGAATACTGGAGCTGCACTGCTGTGTGCAAAGAATGAGGTGGCAGAACAGCATTAGCTCCTTCCCAGGTTTGACACGTTGTGTTTATTTTCCAACAGATGCTTTAGTCCCTGTGGTGTTTCCTAGCGCCAGTTCAAAGCCAAACCTGCAAATGCAACTTGATCCTACCGCGTTTTCCTGACTTTTCACTTCCAATACCTCGTTCTCTCCCTTTCATTTGGAAAAGGAATACTTTTGCTAATGGAAGTGGTGCTTTTCAGCAGTTATTAGGCGGTTTTGTGTGCCATGGAGTAACTTCTCCCGCTTTATGCCTACTGCTTCTGGATCCGCTCCATGACATGCTCAGCAGGGGAATGGTTTGTACCATAGGCTGTTAAAAGTATACTGGATTTTTGTCAAGATAGTCTAAACTGATAAATGATATCTGTTCTCCTAAATGTGTAATAAGGGACAGGATAATTCTTTGATGCTGTTTGGCCCTTGCACAGTGTTTTTCATTCACAGTTAAAAGTTTGTTTTTCCCAACAAGGAAGCTCCTGTCAGATGTTCCTTTATAAAACTGAAATTATAAAGTAACAGAAACAGATGTTAATGAGTGTGCTTAGTCTCATTCAGACAGTAGCCCTCTGTCTCAGGTGTCTTTGATTTTCTTAAGGACACTTAAGGAGAGAGAAGGGATTAAAAAAGTCCTGACGAGATATCTGTGCACTTCTCTTACAGCGTGAGAAAATTGTCCCCCTCTTTTCTCAGAGACTCTGCTGTGTGTGCCAGGATTAGCCCTTCATGTTGTTGGTAATCAATACTTTCAGGAAAAAGCGTATTGAAAAATTCACATTTTCCCGTCTGTGGTGTTTGGTGATAAGTATCTCCTTGCTGGTTTACACCTAAACTGTTTTGTAAGAGTGAAAGGAGCAATCAGTGCTGTTGGTTGGAAAAAAAATTAACTTCAGTTACTAATATAATGCTAAATGGGAGGAGCATTGTGTGTTGTGCTGTGGAATGTGTTTTACTGTCAGCCTGGCCTTTCCAACCTGGCAGTGGCTTCTTGCTGCTTAGGGGGTGTTACCTGAGGACAGGGGACTTGTATTGTTAAAAAACCTTTTTTCCCCTAAATTAAGGGCCACTGTGTTCCGCTGCTGACTTCCAGCTTCTTCTCTGACACATTTTCAGATGAAATGATGATGTGGGGAGTTTTGAAGAATCTTTTCACACCACAAAACTCTTCTGGGGTCAGCCTGTCCTCAGCAAGGCTGAAGGCCGCCTATTGCTGTGGCTTCTGACGGCTTGGCCTCAGCCACTGGTGCAGTATTAGTATTTGATGGTAAAGGATGTGGGATGGAACATAATCAGGGAATTTTGAGGAATGCTAAACAGCTTGTTGGTGCCTGAAAGAACAGACCAACTGCTGGGCAGTGCAGTTCATTGATGACAGACAGCTCTTTCAGGCACTGCTGCTCGATCAGTTACTGCGTGTCATATATGTGTTGATATCTTTGAAGGCAGCTCATTATTCCACCCACTTCCAAGTGGATCTAGAGTTGCTGTTGTTAATTCTTTGCGTGTGTGAATCACTGGAAAAGACAAAGTGGGAAATAGGAACAATACACAAAGAGGGTTGGATAAGGACCTCACACCACTTGGTGAAAAACCAGTCTGGGTCTGGCCTGCAAGGCCCAATGTGACAGTGTCCTGCCTTACCTGCTGTGTCACAGAGACAAAGGGCCTCGAGCATGGAACGTGAGCCAAGATGTGGGCTTGTTCTCCTACGATTACAGCCAGGAGCAGCTGAGGCTTTGCATTAGTGCTGCCTTTCATTAGCTTCTTGCTTTCTCCTGTATTAAATATTACTTAATTGACTGTGGCATAAGTGGGGATAATAGCTTTGTTCCCAGTCCTGATCATTTTATGGCCATCTCTGCTGAGGGTTTGAAACGCTCCAGACAGATCCACACTGGCACATGTGGAAGTAAATATTGTGCCTAGGCAGGGCCAGGGGAGAGGAAGAGCTGTCTGGTACCTAAGAAATGGAGTGACCATACACTATACCTTTAGTGAGGCCAGGGGAAAACCAGCCAGAAAAATCAAAGTAAAATATAGATACAAATTACATTTCTGCACTGTGATCAACTGCAGAGAGTTGTTTATTTTGTGCTTTTTGATGCAGATCTTTGTCCCAGTGCTGAGTACAGAAAATGGGGCTTTTTGTGATTTCTTGCCATCAGTGTCCATGAAAATGACTGAAAACCTCTTCCTCCACAGTGTGGCTTAGTGAATACATTGGTGTACAGGCAGAGACAGCACCTTTAGGTTTTTCACTTGGAAGTGTTCTTGGGAGTACGTCCTGTTCCTGGTGCCTTGTGAAGGGCAGCATTACATGACAGGCATCAGAAAGAACTGAGTCATGGGACCAGTTACAAGGAAGCATTTGTGTTCATTAAGTTATTAAAAACTGCTGATCATTCATGCTGAGAAATTGAAATGCTTCATCATCTAAGGGGGAGTCGGCTAAAATCCAGGTGTCAGGAAGCATAAAGATATTTGAGTAGGGTAAAAGTTACAGAGAATAACATGGTTAGTGGTAGTGTTAGTAGCTCAGAAAGGTAGTTGAGGGGTTTTTTTGGTTTTTTTTTTATAAGAAGAAAATGTTCAGAGTAACTGAAATAAATGAGCCCTGTTGAATCCTGAGTGTAACTGGGTATTAGGAATGTTTGGTTCCTACCAGCTCCCCCTCAGTCACTGCCCAGCAGGCTGAGAAGTCAGTTTCTAAACCCCATAGTTGAGTGCTGGTTTTTGTATTAGCTGTTTCTTTTTTATTGTGATTTCCATGATGACCTAGATGTTCAAACCTGACAGCTTCTGCTGAGAAATTCCCATGTTGAAAGGTGTATAAATGGAGGTAGGTGTTGATGTGGGAATGTTGAAACTTTCTTCTGGTTGGCTCAGTCTTCATGGCAAAGCTGTATAAAATACATTGCCCCAAGTGTATCAGTGTGTTAGTCAGCTTCAGCCTTGAGAGTGGATGTTTGTTTAGTGTGAGTGGTGTGATTGTACAGCAGGGAGGAGGTGAACAAACTTACTTTAATTACACAAATATTTGTGCTGAATTTAAGAAGTCGGGAATGGCCGTGAACCATCTTTTTCTTCATTGTCCTCCTTACCTTTCCATAACTGCAAAGTACTCACAGCTGTGCATGAATCAGTGTTAGAGCTTTGTAGTATTTTCAGTGTTACATTTTTTATATGGCATTAACACATCATTAAGCATCTTTTTTTGGTTTCCCTCTGAACTACTTCCAGTCGTCTGAGTCCCAGCAACAATAGCTACTTCAGTTCCTTAGGAGGAAGTGACTGTTTCCTATGCATGCAACAAAACATGTGCTTTACTGAAGCCTGCCTTTATCAGAGCCTGAAACTGCACAGAGGGATGTCTGGAACAAGCAAGCTGAAAAATCTACTGTAAAAACACTCGCATAGCTTTTTGCATAGTAATGTAAAAATAAAACTTTGGGTACATCTTGTATTTGCAAGGCTGAGCACTTTTATCTGATGCATCTCTCCAGGCTTAAAAGTTGTCTGCTCGGATATGGTTTAGACAGCACAGACCCCTGAGGATTGTTTAATTGCTGTGCAATTAAATTAACAAATACTGTGATCAGACTGGAGATGTGCTTATATTAAGGGACTGATCAGACTGGAGATAATTAAGGGACATCTCTAGACCCTTGCTGCTGGTGCCTGCTTACTGATTTACCGGCGTTTGGGGCTTGCTGATTGCCACTTTCCTGATTCCCGAGGTGCCAGCAGTGATCTTGGCCTTGCCCACCTGGGAGAGTGTAGCTCTAGCTTCCTGCATCAGTGCCCTTCTGAGTGAGATCCTGAACTATTTTTGGATAAACCACCAAAGAGAAGCTGTCCATGGGAGACTGCCAGAACACCCCAGTGTTTGGAGGATGCTGCAGGTGCTTGGAGTCACTTTGGACAAGCAGCTGCAACTTTACAGCTGTTTCTTTCCTGAAATCCAATATTTGTGTTACAAACCTGTTCAGAAGATGCTCTGTGGTGCCTTAAGGGGCTGTAGTGGTTGGTGTGGGGTTGGGTATCTGCCCTGAAATCTGTGCACACTACTTGCGTAGCATGTCTCTGAATTTTTAGAATAAGGTTTGTTCGAAGGTTTTAATTGGTCTGTGAGTCACTTTCGGATGGATGCACACATGCATCGTCCCAGATTTCGGTTGGTGTGTATAGCTTCAGCAAACATTAACAAAAGAAAAAACTGTAAACCGACTTTTTACATTCCTTCCTTGGTGGTGTTTGGCCAAGGAGTCTTGTGATCTCGCTATGCTTGTACCAGACAAGGGGGCAGTGGGTAATGCATCATGTTTCTAATAAATTATATAGAAGTCTGCTGCAAATGAACCAGCAGAACCTCGTGCCTCTGATGTTGTCACTCAGAACAGTACATTGGGCTGGGTTCCTAAGCCTGCCTCAGGATGAGCAAGTAAATCCCTGGAAAGCTGGGTAGCAAGGGCAAGCTAAGGCATGTTAAAACATGTACAGCAATTCTATTTATCAGCAGCTGAGTGAAAGATAAGCTTGGCTTTACGGAAATGCCTTTCAGTTTTCTGAGCCCTTTCTTGCAGCTGAGTGCCCTCTGCACTGCTGGACTTGGGCTGCTGCAAACCCATCAAGATGAACACTGTGCAGCTTCCCACTCACTGCTGATCCTGTGCTCAGCTGCTTTGCCTGGTGTTTGGTTTTGGTGAAGTTACTTGTGAGGAGCATGTGTGGGAGCACGTGCCTTGGAGTTCTTTCAATCCGGCTATGGAGTAACCTTAACAAAAGATCTTGTTATTTATCTCAAAAAGCTTTTTCTACAGTAGTTAAATAATATAGTATTTTTATGGAAGTTAGCACATAGTATGTTGATCTCTAATGCTGTGTCCAAGTCAGTGGAAAACAGCACATTTTGCTTTTTAATGTCCTTGTCTGTTATTTCCGTTGGTTTATTCTGTGCTGTCGTGGTACAACATGTCCAGGTACTGCAAACACTAGAGGTGTCTGTGTTCCCTCTGGCTGGTTCAGTGGTGTTTGACGTGAAGTGCTGCTTTTGGGGGTTTGAGAGGAGCCTGCAAGTGATACATATTTCTTCCCAGTCTTCTTCCCGAGTCAGGAGCTGGCAGCTGATGTGTGCTGTGCTGGGAATGGGATCTGCTGCCTGAAGCACGAACAGATCTGAAAGTTCCTTCACCTCCACAAGGTGTCTGTGGTGTGACTGCCTTTGGTGTTGAGCATCGTGGTCATGTTACAAAGTTCTAACAGTGGGCATCTTCTCATGTGAGACCATCATGTGCTCGTGCTCAGCGTGATCTCACAGAGTTCGTCTCAAAGTCCTACTAAAACCTGATAAATCCTATAGTGCCTAAAAGAAATGTTGCATTTCGTGCTTATTTATTTTTATGTTCTGATTATTCCAAACTCTTCTGTTCTACTGTGGTGTAGTTACACATTTAGATCAGAAAATATCTTGTTCATTGTGGCATTCACTGTTAATAATTCTTTCCTTAAAACACTGTATTTAACCCTGGAAGTGCAAGAGAAATAGGAACTAATGTTCACTGACATTTTCATCTTTCATCTGGATGGAAGCACTTGGATGTTGCAGTGACAGGTTTGAATCTCAAATCAAGTGCATTTGTTTTGCTGGACTGTAACCCAAAGTGGTAGGAATGTGACTTTGAGTTTACCTTCTCTTGTGTTTGGAAGGTGGTTTATGGCTGAGATGAGAATACAGCTTCTTAAAGACTACTGGAAAGGAGTAATTTACATGATTAAATTTAATGTAAAGATTCTGCAGTGATCTCCGTCCCAATCATTAGTGTGTTCCTGTCAGCTAATGAAAGGAAGTACAGCATGGAATACATTTCTTAGGAATTTAATTGTTGTACAGATTAGTGACCTTTTTTTTAAACTTCACATATTGCTTTAGAAAGATAATAGTCTGTTCTGAACATCTCTGAAATTGTCAGCAAACCACTAGTTCTGTCTTGGCTTGGAATAAAGTTCTAATGTTTTTCAGAGTTAAGTCAAAAAACATGGCTGGGAAATGAAAAATCCTATAAAATTACATTTTTGGCTTCTTACCATGACCCACTCTCCTCTCCCTCCTTCCATTTCAAAGGGACTGCGTCTTTGATTCATGATGCCTTCTTTCTTATTTTAGCCACTCGCATTCATTTAAATGCACATATTTTCTAGGTGAGATCTTGGAATTCTTGAGGAATTTGGGCTTGTTTTAAAAAACAGCTTGTGTATCTTGTTAATGAATCTAAAATGTTCCAGCATCTCTTTGGTGACATACACTGATAAATGCAGTTGTGACTGTGCTGCTCTCACAGCTTTGTTGAGTACTCGCTGCTCACATCTGCAGGCTGCACTTGGGTTTTAGCTGGGCTGCTCCGGGCGTGTTCCTGTAATCTCCTTCGGAGACAGAGCAATTACCAGAGTGGTTGCTATAGCATTTCATTAAGGAGCCTTTTCCACCGAGGCAGGGAAGGCTCCTTTCCCACTTGGCAGCCTAGCAGGAACAAAAGAGAGCCTCTCAGCTCCTTGCCTGCTGCTCTCAGAGCTTTCAGCTCTGCTGCTGGGGGGCAGCTCTACCCCTCTCCCATCCCTCTCCTGAGAGGGTTCTCGTGCCTCATGGTTCTGCCTGCCCTCACCACACTCGGTGTGAGGGGCTGCCTGAGCATTGCCTGGCTCCCTCAGAGCCATCTGGCTGGATATTTCCACAGGTCTGTAAATGTTGGGGCTTAGCAATGCTCCTCGGTCAGCTGGCCTACACAATGTGTGAGCCATCAACACAGAAGTGCGAATTCTACTGTCACAGAATTAGTAAGGAATTAATGGTTAAGAAATATATTGATATTGTAATGAATACTGTGAGCATAAATGAACTCTCAGCACTGCTGAGGCCCCATCTTGAATCCTGGGGTCAGTTTTGGGCCCCTCATGATAAGAGACATTGAGGGGCTGGAGCCAGTCCAGAGCAGGGACTGGAGCTNTAAAGTTGTGCCAGAGGAGGTTTAGATTGGGTATTAAGAAAAATTGCTTCATAGGAAGGATGGCCAGGCATTGGAACGGGCTGCCCAGGGCAGTGTTGGAGTCACCATCCCTGGAAGTGCTCAAAAAAACATGCAGATGTGGCATTTGGGGACGTGTTTTAGTGATGAATTTAGCAGTGCTGGATTAACAACTGTTGAACTTGTTGATCCCAGAGGGCTTTTCCAGCCTTAATGATTCTGTGATTCATGGGACCTCAAAAGCGTTTGAGGAAAAACCAAGCTAGTTATATCCTGGGAAATATTTATTTTTAATTACCACACTAGGAAGTTCCTATATTAGAAGGATTTATGCAAAAACATAATTGGTGCTGGGCGAGATATCCAGATTTTTTGCTCTGTCAGTATGTAAATGTGGGGGGGTTTTTTCTTCCAAATATTTAGGCCTTGCTGAGTGACTACAATTTTTTTCATTGCATCAAGTGGTTGTTCTCCCTTTTGCTGTCTGGTCTGACCCCACTGAGCAGCTCGTGGGCTGCAGTGGGGGCTGTGGGTGTCGGGCAGTGGGAAGTGCTTTGGTGCAGGTCCTGTCCCGCGCTGTGCTGAGGTCAGCACTTCCACGAGCCAGAGCCTCGCTGAGGATCCGCTCCTGCCCACGTGTTCCCTCCCAGATCTGTGGGTGTTGAATGTGGCAGCAAATCCAGCCGGGTGTGGTGCTTGGCTTTCAGATTTAAGTGGGAGACTGAATAGATCAGTTTTCCTCATATTGCTCGTTCACCGCAGTGCTGCTCCACAGGATTAACAAAAAGTTAATACCTGCTGATCCTGTAAAGCTTTCTAAATATAGTGCCTGTCATTCCTTGGAGTGTTTTGGGATTTGAAGTACAGCTGTTTTGGAAGGACTTCTTTCTGCTTTCTCTAATCCCTTTTTTTCAATTTCAGATCAGATTGTGAGTTCTGTAATATGCTTTTCCAGAAGTTGGACTGACTGGTAGGCAGGGATTTGCCTGTGGGGTGTTGCGGCTGGTGACTCTGGAGTCTGTGCGCGGCTGTGCCCAGCTGGGCACTACTGAACTTGCCTGTACTCTATATTTTCCCCCCTCCTTGCTCACACAGTGGGTTGTGCTTTTCCCTGAAGAGGTTGCCAGGAAGCTTAAGCTAATGTTTGAAGAGTTTGGGGATGGATGCAGTGGGAAATAAGTGAGGCTTTTGGTTATGAATGTGAAGACTGAGAACCTGTGTGTCAGTGTTCTGCCTTGAGAACCAGCGCTGGCTTTGCTGCCCAGGATGTGGCAACAAGATACACACGTGAAGGGTTCTGTGACACTGTTCCAGCGTGCTCTTCTGTGGGCATAAAATATTGAAGGCCAAGTACAATATATTTGTGGATCAGTTGCATGTTGTGTAAGTCACTCTTTCAGCATCTTTGATGAAGTATTTATTTTCTACTCTCAGATTTTTTTTTAGTTTATACTCAAGAGTTTAAACTTCCCATGTGAGTTGTCTGGACCTGAATCACCCTCCGGTGAAGGGCTTAGAATCCCAAATCTGCTCCTGGGTAAAGTCACCTGGACATTACATTGTTAAGTGTTTGGGGGTGATGCCATCTCCAGTTTTGGCGAGTGTGATCCACTCACCTGTGTCCAGGAGGACAGATGGGATCTGTGTAGAGGAAAGGGTTGTTTGGTGTTTATAGTGCCCTCCCTTAACATGAAAATTCCCACTGTAAGGACAGTATTTTTATCCCAAACACAGGCATTTAGGAATATCTTAAATTCCTTCAAGTTCATTCATTTGCCTGCTAAACACTCCCAGCTCTCCCAGCCTGACTCTAGAGCAGAGAGGCTCCAGCCCTGGGAGCAGCTCCGTGGCCTCCTCTGGCCTGACTCCAGCAGCTCCACGGGCTCCTGATGTTGTTCCCCAGGGCTGGGGCAGCTCTGCAGGTGGGGTCTCAGCTGAGGGGGCAGAGGGGCAGAATCCCCCCCTCCCCTGCTGCCCACGCTGGGGGCTCAGCCCAGCACAGGGGGGGTTTCTGGGGTCGGTGCCCATGGCCGGGGCAGATTGAGCCTCTCACCCACCAACACCCCCAAAGTCCTCCCAAGGGCTGCTCTCCATCTGTTCTCCACCTGCTGTTTCTAGCAGCGAACTTTTATGACTTGAATAATGAGTGTCACTCCTGGAGGTTTGTAAAAGACTAAAAAATGGTTGCATTAATAGACAAAAATTAGTGTAAAGGGGAAATAATGTTAATTAAAGTCAGGCCAGTAGACTTCTATGCTGAAAATATCTTTTTGGTGGAAGGTGGTATTCAGGCAGGGATTAGGTAATCAGGTTCTGACCTGGTTCCTGTGGCAGTTAGGAATGTGAAATACCCTGGTTCGTGCATGGCTTTGAAAAGAGAGATTATTTCTTTGCACTTAAATTTTCATGATTCCTGTAGCAGATGCCTTCAGTACTTAAATAATAATTAATTGTGAACTGGAAGAATCTTCGGCTGAGCTAACTCTGCATATAAAGTAAAAACTACAGATATTTTTAAATCACATGTTTGCCACATCCTTCCCACAAGCACAGATGTGATTGCTTGGAAAGATGTGAAGCACCAATATTTAAATGTAAACGTTGTGACATTTGGCACTTTGAATTGCAGAGAAATTCATACAAATAACTGTCACTTATCAAAATGTGTAAATGGCGAAAGGGCTCATGTAAGTTGAGAACCAGAGAGGGGGTTCATGACTTTCCATGGGACTTTTCATGGCTGGGGGGATCCAGGAAGCACCTGTGTCCCATCCAAGCCTTGTGCTGTGTCTCTTCAGGCACAGGGACTGTTGTGGGTGCACACCCACAGTGTCATCCTTGGCAGCATGTCCAAAAGTGGCGTAGCTCAGCGTGTTTTCATCAGTCACCTTTAATTTGTGGGCTGTTAACAGTGTTTGACAGTTTCTTCTTGTCATGTAATGAGCGGGTGTTCTCTGACATCCCTCTGGGGGAAGTGAACCTTCTAGCAATGGTGAACTCTGGTTTTGTTCAGACCTCTGCCTACTCGATCACCATTGAACAACTTCGTTTTTGCAGATTTTTGAATCTAGAGCTCTGGAGTGAGTGGTGTAATTGTGAGGGAGAGGCAGAAGGGCCAGCCACCAAGGAAACATCTCATATTTTTGGTTTTGTTAGAGAATTGTGGTGGTTCTTTTCAATAAGTAATTTTGTCAGAGTTAAGTGCTTACTAAATTGTGTGTGAGATTTGGTGCTTGCAAATACTGAGTTCTGCTACTTCTCCCCACCAACATGCTGGAAATCTTGAGAAACTGGTAAAGGAGCTCAAATTTTTGTTTGTTTGTTTTCCTCAGGCAAAATACATCTCTCAGTGCATCGATGAGATCAAGCAGGAGTTGAAGCAGGACAACATCGCAGTGAAGGCAAACGCAGTCTGCAAACTGACCTACGTAAGTGCCTTGCTGGGATCCCGTGGAATGGCAGCTGGATTTTGTTCTTTCCTGCTGATTCGGAGCCAGCCTTGGGTCTGAGTGCCTCCTCTCCCTAGACTGCTCTGAGTGCAGGCTGTGGGGGCAGCACTCTCCCAGCTCTGACGTCAGAGGCTGCACATTCCTGCTCTGTTCAGTACATTTGGATTTTATTGTGATGGATCAAGAAGTGAATCTCATTTAAAACAAACAATTTTAAAGAAGTTTTCAATTGGATTTCAATTGAAATTTATTTTATTTGAAAAATTCAATTTTTCAATTTCTTATGACATAGTGACATGAGCACTTGAAACTGGATTTGTTTCTCTTTGCTCAGTCCTTTGTTGACAAGGAGAAGACAAATATTGGTAAGGAATTATTTTCATGGTTCTGTTATGGTTTTTATTATTAAAAAAAAAACCCAACAAAACAGGAAGAAAACCCTTCACACCAATGCTTATGTAACTGCATATCACAGAATCACAGAATGATTTGGATTTGAAGGGACCTTAAAGCTCTGCCATGGGCAGGGACACCTTCCACTATCCCAGGTTGCTCCAAGCCCCGTCCAACCTGGCCTTGGACACTTCCAGGGATCCAGGGGCAGCCACAGCTGCTCTGGGCAATCTGGAACTAATGCAAACTGTTTAAAACTTGTGATGTCTCTCACTTGCTGTGAGTGGTGCAGAATGTAACATTACTCATAAACCTGAGATGTCTTATAGTATTATTTTCAGACTCCTGTTGCATCTTCAATTTTGGGAGGTGTCTTGACCTATTTTCTTGAGTCTCTTATTTCAGAAGTTTATCTTGGTTTTTCTGCTCACAGTTACAGATGCTGGGCTACGACATCAGTTGGGCTGCTTTCAACATTATTGAAGTCATGAGTGCTTCCAAGTTTACATTCAAGGTGAGTTCTTGCTCTTGTCCTGGCCAAGTTGTCAGATATCTTTTGTGAAAAGCCAGGGTATTTTTATTTATGTGAAGACCACCTGAGATTCCGAGTACCAGGCATTTTTAAATTATGTAATAGCTTTATAATATTTCTTGAAAGATTTGTTTCATGTTCTATTGCAGACATTTTTCACCAAACAGGGTGGAATGTTACTTCCTAAGGAATGGTTTCCAAATGGGGCTTTGTACCTGAAACTCAGGAGTCAACACAGACAAAATTAATGTAGTAGACAATCCTGCTTTATTTCTGTAGCTTCGTGGTCACTGAACTGTGTTGTAACAAAATAGAGAAGGTGAAGGTGGTTTTATTATCCCTAAGACAGATAAATTATCAGTAGAAACATTGCTTGTCTGAAATTATTCTTTCCTGGTATAAATCCCCTTTTCTAGAGAACCCCGTCATGCCTCTTCTATTATACAAACCTAATTGTTCATTGTTTTAATATTGCTTATAAAGCCACCAGTTGTTTTCCATCTAAACATTGTCTAAATTGACTTTAAAAACAGAACTTGTTTTCCTCCTTGTCTTTTCCCAGCGCATTGGCTACCTGGCTGCCTCCCAGTGCTTTCATGAAGGGACTGACGTCATTATGTTGACAACTAATCAGATCCGAAAGGTAAATGTTCAGTTCTGCGTTTTTTCTTGCACTCTCTCCCTACTTGTACTTTCACATCTGAACCGAGGATTTCTCTTTTAGGAATATAGAGGTGTTTAAGTAGAATTCTTAAGGCAGTCTCCTGTCATTCCACAAGCTGAGGGATTAATGAAACACTCAGCTGTGCATAGCCCTCTGTGGTGCTGTCTCATACCCAGCTCTGTGTTTGTTCAGCACGGAGAATGGTGACAGAAATAACTTCGCTGGTCTCTAGGCAGTGCTTATAAGAATGTAACAGGCAGGAAAAATGTCCCCATTCCTGAAGTAAAATGAACAGTCACATGGCTCCTCAACATTTCTACTTGTGAGGGCTCTTTTTGTCTGTAATTCTAGATTAGACTTTGACTTTCCTGATAGAATTGGGTGTAAAAGTGGTGAAGAGTGTATGGAAAGTAATGTTCTGTATTCATGTACCCAAGTGTGTTGTATTCATTTTCACAGAGCTCGATCACTTAGAGTTACTGGGTTGCAGCATAGTTTTCCCATTCTGGAAGTTACAGATATTTTTTAAAGCTCTTAACTTTCATTTTTTAAGTATCACTGCTTTAAAACTTGACTGATCCAGTACAAGATGAGCCTACATTTTTATTGTCTGAGGAACCAAAATGTCTTTTCCTTGCTTAAAAAAAAAATCAGTGGGATGTTATCCAGTATCTTCCCTAAAGAACTAGTGCTTTTCCCTTTATCTTTTGAACTATTCTGTGCTGAATATGAGTATCTATTGTCTTTATTATGGACACTTTCTTACTGCATTTCAGTTACTGGCTACTCCCACTTTGTGCCCAAATTTTTACTTAAAAGCATCTTTCTTTATGCCTTTTCATGTCTCATTGATCCAACAACTTGAGATTTTAAGGATTTATCAGTTCTTAAAATACATTAAAGCCAGGATGAAGTTTTTTGCTCCTTAAGAAGTAGATTTTATTATTCTTAAAGTAGACTCTAATTTCCTACCACCTGCAGCAGGTTTTTAAATGAGATGCAAATGGCACAGAGCCCTGAAGGCCTGACTGTGTTTAGCTCTCCTGAAGCAGCTTCAGTGTCCACGTGAACCTGGACTCTTAATTCAGCAGTCCATGTGGGAATGCTCTGTGCAGCTTCTTCATATTTTTCTTTCCTGATAAGTACAATTTATAGTCTATACTTGAACATACTCAGGGATTAATTTTACTATGGTTAAGTGTTCGAAGCTTAGAAAGACCTGAAAGACTGTGGAGGCCTGGGTAGGATACTGGCTATAAATAGACCCAAGGAAACTTGACCAGTAAATGTGTTCCACACACATAACTTGTGTCCTGTCTTTATGGACTGGAAGTTGTGGTGCTGCCAGCAGCTTGGAAGAAAAATAATCTCATTTCTCTACTAGATTGAGGTGGGACACCACTCACCAAGAGTGCTTGTTCCCAGTGAAGTTGATGGCACTTGGGTTAACAGGACTTAGCAGGGTTAGTGTTTAATACCAGTTTTTTAGGACTTTAAATATGTTTGTGATCCTGTAATGAGTGTTTTAAAACTATTTCCATTCCCAAAACACCACCAAGGTGCAATCTCTCTGATTGCTTTTATGTTGCAGCCATCCATCTCTTGTTTAATTATGGTTCCTCATGCCCATTATTAAACCCCAGGCTGGCTGTATTTTAGCAGGTGTTAGTAGTTAATATGTAAATATTCCCATGAAGCAGAAGCTCTCCTTCATATATGTTGAATGAAGAAAATTAGTCTGAGGAAGTTGTTTCTTGACATCCTGTGTGATCTTAAATTTTTGAGCCTGTTTCTCTTTTTTTAGGATCTGAGTAGCCCTAACCAGTATGATACTGGAGTTGCACTGACTGGCTTGTCCTGTTTTGTTACTCCAGATCTTGCCAGGGACTTGGCAAATGACATCATGACATTGGTGAGTTGATAAGGCTGAAATAACTTTACCCTGTAATTATGGAATGTTAAGTTATTCAAATCTGGTAAATATCTTATGTTTAGAGCTGATACATGTGAAAACTGCTGCTTCATTCTTGTGGTGGTTCTGGGGAGCTTTTACAGGCCTTAGTTAGATCGAGAGGATCACTTTGAAATATACTCCTTAGTTTTGGTGATAAACAGCAGTATTTTGCTCTTGCCTCAAAGCTGAGTTTTCAAAAAGTAGTTGAGTCACCCAGGAAGAGCTTTGAGGACAGGAGTGTGAGCATAGGAGTTCTGGAAAGAGATCTGCTCGGAGCCTGACTGCAGTTGTTTCATTAACAGATGTCTCACACAAAGCCTTACATCAGGAAGAAGGCAGTGTTAATCATGTACAAAGTCTTTTTGAAGTACCCAGAGTCCCTCCGTCCTGCATTTCCTCGCCTTAAAGAGAAACTTGAAGATCCAGATCCCGGTGAGTGAATTTTAGTGATTTCCTTCTGCTGCCACACGAGGAGGTCCATGTGCTTGTAGGGCTTGTTGAGAAAAGAATCCATGAAAAATGCTGTGATCATCTTTTGGGCACTGACTCACCTGTTTCAGGGTAGGTGAGCATAGGAGAGTTTTGACAGGTGTTGCCATATTAAAAATATATTCTTTAAAATGTCCATTTCTTCAAACCCAAAGCTACTGAAAATGTGTGAGTGGGTTAAACCTTAATGGACAAAACAGCCTAAAGTTTCCTGACTTGTTGCTTACTAAACTTGGCTATTGAAAATATTTTAGTTGATTTCAGGGTTTGGGGATCTGTTTTTGTTATTTCCTGTGCTTTTTTAGCAAGCTGCAGTTATTGACTTGCAGTGAACACGCTTAAAATGATTTAACATCCCTTAGTGTATTTTTTATTTATTTGAATCCAGGCTGTTCTTTGGGCCCCTCAGTACTGTGTCAGCACAGGAAATTTGCAGTTGCTCTGTATGATATTCACATTTTTACTCAGTCTTCAGGAGGTGCTGGTGTTCCCTCACTGCACCAAAACACTTGTTTTAGGAATTCTGTGTGTGATGCGTATCTGTGATCTCCACTTGATTTGTATCTGCATTTACAGGGGGAAATTTAATTATATTTCCTGACTATTTTATTGTGAGCATGGAATACTCATCTTCTGGGAACGACATTATTAAAGCAAGCAAAACACACACATCCCTCACCTGCAGAGAGAGAAAGAAAATCCCTGTTATGCTCTATGGAGAGAAGGATTGCTCTCTGCTAGGACACCCAGCCTGTCTAGACTAAAACATTCCAGACTGATAACAATCCATATAGAGGCTGAGCAATGAGAAGGGAGTGAACGTGTCCAGTCAGATTGTTTAAGGAATTGTTATTTGTGTTTTGTATTTAACCACGTTTAAATAACACATATTAGAGAAGCCAAGAGTGCTTGGAAACTTTCTGCTGGGTGATTATTGATTATATTGTCTGTGTCCCACAACCAGCTCTCCACAGTCCAGGGCAGGGATCTGGCACTGTGCTGTTTTTTCTCATGCTGGCCCCAGATCAGATGCCTGGCTTGCTGCTGTATTAGAAAATAGCCAGAATTAAATAAAACCCTTTCTCAGTTTGCTTTTGCATCCTTGTATTTACTTCACTGCCTCAGGGTTGGGAATGAGGCCAAACCATTGGACACACAGGTCTGAAGCTTCAGCTACTTTTGCTATGGGGGTTCTGCACCAGAAACTTCAATTACAAAGAAGGCATTGATGGGATTTGTGCTTTTCCCACTTGTTTTCCCCAGGTGTGCAGTCTGCTGCAGTAAATGTTATTTGTGAGCTGGCTCGACGCAATCCCAAAAATTACCTTTCCCTTGCTCCACTCTTCTTCAAGTTGATGACGTCATCAACCAATAATTGGGTTCTCATTAAAATTATAAAACTGGCAAGTATTCTGCTTTTTGTTTACAGGATTAGGGTTCTCATTAAATTACCTTGGGTGTGAAAATGGCTTTCTTGCTGGGAGGCATAGTTACCATTCAATCTGAATACAAAGAAACCAGGAATGTCTTCTAATGTTTGTGAATGTAACCAAAGAGAAAAATATGTTAATATAGCTTGGTTTAAATACAGTGGGCTGTAATTTACATAATGTTTTGAAGCTGTTGAAAAGCAGCTGTTAACTCGCTTTTCTTCTCTTTGAATAGTTTGGTGCTCTTACTCCATTAGAACCAAGACTGGGAAAGAAACTGATTGAGCCTCTGACCAACCTCATCCACAGGTAAGTGTGACAGACCCTGCCTTGTTCAGTCAGGACTGGGGAAGGACCTGGTGGGTGGGTCAGCAGCTGGAGTGGGGATGCATTTTTTAACTTCTTCTTTTCAGTATATTGGCTTCAAGTATCAAAAGATAATCTCACATCAGGATTGTTTCTGAAAAACCTGAGTGAGGTAAAATACCTTAAAGGAAAGTCTCTGGGTGTCTGACTGTCAGCATGAATTCCTCCAAAGGATGCATGAAAATTGGGGCAATTTGCTTTCCTTTCACTGCATTTCAAGCCAGAAATGACTGTGGAGGATGTATAAAAACTGGCTTAGAAAAGGCTCAGCTGTGTATTTGCCCCTCCTGTTCACCTCACACATTTGATTCCTGACTTTGGAAGTGTCTTACCCACCAAAGCAGAGTGACAAGGAATATATTAAAGCCCTTTCTCATGCATTTGGCAGCTCAGATGTGTTTTGAAACAGGTTCTTATAATATATATATTCTAAATGTAGATTAAGTAAAGTTGAAGATACTTCCTTGTCCCTTGTTAATGCTGGTTTGTGGTTCTAATTCTGAACTGAAATCAGAAAATAGATCCCTTGGAGGGAATACCTGGACTCTCCCAGTTATGAAGAGGAAGTGTGACCTTATGCAGGAGTTGTTGAGTGAAAAGTTTTTCTTTTCATGTGACAGAGCAAGGTTTGAAGCAGATTTCTCTGTAGCCTTGAGAGCAGCTCTAGCCAAGTGATTTCTGTCCATCCTCGTGTTCCTTTAAGGCAGGCTCAGAGCAGACCAGCATCCAGGTGCCTACAGGGAGCTGTCAGCAGTAACAAATAGATACAACCCTCCAGAAAAAGCAGGAAGATGGACAATCCTACCTCCTCTCCTCAGCTCCCACTTTAGTAATTCTTAGCTGTGAGGACTGGATCCTCTTTGGCTTGGTCTCCAGTCATTTTGGATCTCATAGTGAGTCACAGCACCCTGAGCTGTCCCACCAAGTGCCCAGGGAGCAGAAGTGTTGGTCTTGGTTCTCAGCATCCCAGAGTGACCTTCAGGGCATTGCTCTGCTGCTGCCTCTGGAGCTGTGCTCCTTCCCTGTGTGCCCTGCACTTGGAGCCTGCTCCTTTGGGGCATGGGAGGTTCCTGTTTCCCTCTTGTATAGATCAGGCTCTGTAAGGACCTCTGCAGTCCTCAGAACTGCACTGCCTGTGTGTTCAGCTGGCAAAAGCAGCCTTGAATTTGAGTTTTGGGGGAAATCAGACACTGGAAATGGGTTGCTGACTTCTAGGGATGGGAAGTGTGTTCCTGCATCCCAAGGCTCTGCTGCTGGGGCATGACTCACTCACTTGGAGAGAGATTTGAGCTTCTCCATCTGCCTTGTCATGAATTTTTGACCTTGGGCAGAGGATTTAATTTGATTCTTGAACGAGATTGCTTCAGTATTCTGTGACTGGTGCTGGAGTTTGAGTAACCACTTCCTTCCTCATTCCTTGTGTCATCACAGTGCTCTTACTTGCTGCTTTTCCAGGAAGACTTTTGGGTTTTTAGACATTTGTTTAAAAATTCCTCCCCCCAACAGTTTTTAAGTGAGAATAATTTCATCTGTTTGAAGGGATATGGAGCAGAGTATCGACAGTTTCTTGTGAAGTTCAATGTGCTAGCTAGCTCTAAGATACTGCTGACAACTCTTCAAAATGTGCTGGTTTATTCCTTATTTAATATACTTGATTTCTGTTTCAGCACCTCAGCCATGTCTCTCTTATATGAATGTGTGAACACAGTAATAGCAGGTGAGAACTGAAACTTGGAACCTAGAAAAAAAAGTGATGAACTTTGTCATCAGCTAACACCATCTGTAAACCTTTTTTCTTTAACTTAATGGATTTTATAATAGAACAAGTCTCCTGGCAAACTTTGTGTCGCTGTGGGGCTGAAATCCTTTGTTGTCAGTGGGTGAGGCGCAGTTACTACAGCTGTGTTGTGTTTGCTGAAGGCTGAAACCAAGCACAGAGAATGAGATTATTTATATGCAAGCTCCTAAATGTTGCTACAACTACAAAATTTACCAGCAGCAATAGCATTAAAACAAGAATGATGTCTCTTTGCCAAGTTTTCTTATGTGATGATGGATCAGACTTTTTTTTTTTAATTTTGCAGCTTAAAAATGGGGTGTAATTCCTTAGATGAGGCAGTTGGAATTACTGATTGGCAGTTTCAGTTTCTGGGGAGGGAGTATGAGCTCCATAACTGGGAGAGTGAGAGAAAACAAAGGCAGAAAGGGATAACACAGTATTGCAGCTCAGGCTTGGCACTTTTCCTATCAGAGTGTGGAGCAGAGGGTTATTGACATTCACAGTTTGTCTGTCTGTCTCCTGGGGGTACTTTGGATAATGGTGCAGAACTTGCTGTGCTGGGTCAGTTCAGAGAGGGAAGAGAGATCTGTCACTTGCTGTGTATCCCTTGATTCCTTCAGGGAAATGAGGTGTCGTGATGGGAGGGAAAATAACACGGAGAGTAATTCCATTGTGGCTGAGAGAGGCCTTCACTGAGATCCAGTGGAGTCATCCTGTGGGTAGAGGGGGAATTCACCCACCCAGGACACCTCAAGGATGGTGATGTCAGACTCAGAGCCAGCAAATGAGCCCTGAAACACCAGAGGAGCGCCTGGCAGCTGCCAGCTCTGGAGGTGGCAGTGTCCAGCACAGCCTCCCTGCAGGGACAGAGGGCAGCACATGGCACCTGCTCAGGCACAGCTGGGCTTGGCTTGGCTGTGCTGTGCCAGCAGCAGTTACCAGGGTGCACCTCTTCTGCAGTGGGGCTGTGTGCTGCCAGGGCTTTCAGATGTCCCATATAATCAACAATGACTGGCTTGATTAAAGCTCCAGTCTCATCACAATAAATTCCAGGATCCGTTGCTGCATCCCATTGCATTGGGAAAGTGCACAATTAAAAATTCAGCTGTACAGTAGCTGCTGACACGTTTACAGCCTTGACTGCTATGTGATGTCAGTGAAATTAAACCTTAGTGAGAGCAGAGAAGAGCAGCTTTGACCTGGCTGTTGCAGCTGTTTCCACCTTTACATTTCTTTTTTCCTGCCCTCTTATTATTACTGTTATGGTATGTGAAACTATAAGTTCATGTCACAACCTTCTCGCCTCCCTCCAGACCCCCAAAAGTCTAGGCAGACAGACAATAATCTGGCACCTTTCCCTGAGATCTGAGCTAGGTGTGGATTGTCAGGTGGTGGTGTTGCAGTCTCTCACAGCACAGAAATACTGACTGGAATTTGTGCTTCTGTTTCAGTTCTGATCTCTCTGTCCTCGGGGATGCCCAACCACAGCGCCAGCATCCAGGTGGGACCCTGGGTTTGGGGGGGTTGCTTGTGGGATCCCAGGGGCTGGGGGAAAATGGGATTGTGTTCCTCTGCCAGAAGTTACAGCAGTAGTTCCCTGTAGTGCTCTCGCTGTGCAGTCCTGCAGACTGAAGCATTTACTGTATAGATTCTCCTACTTAATTCACTCTAAAATGCAGAGTTTGAGAGTTTTCCCAACTCTTTATTCATCTCCTGCTATCAATACAGTCACACAGAGACTCCTTTTGTTTGGAAATCTGTTAATGCAACAAAACCCTCTCACCTGGAGACCTCAGGTCTTGGTCAGATCCTTCCTTGTGTATTGAGTAAACTTTGTGAAGACTTAATTTTAACTAAGACCTGTGATAAACGTGGTGTGGTCTTTTTTTCCAGCTTTGTGTTCAGAAGTTGAGGATATTGATAGAAGATTCTGACCAGAACTGTAAGTATGGTGCTTGTCTTCATGAAGCTGTTGGCCCCCAAGCAGTGGGGAGATGCTGCAGCAGCCTCAGAGGGGTTGTAGTGCCTGGTGTGCTGTAAACAATTGCTGGGGGGTTTAATATGGAAATAATTTTTGATGGCGAGCACTTCTTTATAATAATATTTTTAAAAACAAATGACAGCAATTATTACTGCTGTTTGTGGTCTTGTGAGTCTAAAACACTTCTTTCCATGCTCTGGGATTTCCCTTTTTACAGACTGGCTGCTTGGAAAGCAGTGATGGCTTTTTTCAGCAGAGTGAGCATAACAGTAAAATGGAAGAGTGTTGACTTATTTTAGTGACTACAAAGAATACTGGGAAATTTTTCTTTTGTGCAGCTCTTTGTCCTGCCATCTGATTTTTTTCCCCTTGAGAACAGGACTGTTACACACCAGTCTTCAGTACTTTTAAAGCTGTGTTCACCTCAGGATGCCTTTTCTCAAACCCCAGTATTTCTATTTATTAAATACATATTTTTGACTCAATGATAAAAGCTGAGGTGCAGGAAGACCCTGATGAGGGTTATATATGTAATTGCTTGTCTGTCTGTGGGATTATGACATTAAAGACCGTAGTCTGTGATGCACCATTCTCAAAAATGCTTTTCTTCATCACAGATTTTTATTCAAGTGTTTTAATACCAAGTGCTTCTGCTGAAACCAGTTTTAAGATTCCATGCACAGCACAAAACAGTGTTTCTATATTTGGAAAGAAGTTTTATTTTGTCTTTCACAGTGAAGTACCTGGGCCTGTTGGCTATGTCCAAAATCCTGAAAACACACCCTAAGTCAGTTCAGTCTCACAAGGATCTCATTCTCCAATGTTTGGATGACAAAGATGAGTCCATCCGACTCAGAGCTTTAGATCTCCTCTATGGCATGGTATGTTCCTACATTTATTTCCTCTGCAGCCCCCCTGGCCCTTTAGGAAGGTGATGTTTAGGGAAAACATGCAACTTTCTCTGCCAGAAAGCAGAGCAGAGGCTTTTGATAACAACTCCCATATCTTTTCTGGCACTTAGGGCAAGTAAAACATGTGGCTCAGCATGAGGGCTTTAAAAATTCTGATTCAGACCGGATGGAGTTTTAGTTCAGGCCCTGTTAGAAATCACCCACGTTTTGAAATCCATTCCACTGGATGTTAATGACTCCTAAATTTGTTTCCTTTATAAGCAAAAATGTTTTAGATTCTTAAACTTTCTAATCTGGCTGTAGAAGATTCACCTTCTCTTGGATTTCTGTATTGCTGATAGTAATTCTGATCCTCGTCCAAGGTCTTCACAGAGTCATCTGGGTTGGAAAAAACCTTGGAGATCATCAAATCCAGCCTAAGACCTAACACCAGTTGTCAGCCAGGCCATGGCACTAAGTGCCACATGCAGTCTTCTCTCAAACACCTTGTGTTCTTGTGCTGGCTCTTTAACAAAAACACTGAATAGTAATAGACAGGTTCATTCTTGGATTGGGGCCTACAGAGGTGGTTCTGGTTTCTTGTTAACATGATATGAGTCCAGCAAAGAGCCAGCAGCTGCTTGACTGGAACTGGAAGGACTTGGGTGTATAGGAAAGTGATTGAACCCTTCACCACCTCTTTAACAGGTCTCCAAGAAGAACTTGATGGAGATTGTGAAGAAACTGATGATTCACGTGGATAAAGCCGAAGGGACGACGTACCGAGATGAGCTGCTGACCAAAATCATAGACATCTGCAGCCAGTCCAATTATCAGTACATCACAAACTTTGAATGGTCAGTGCTTTCAGCTGCCAGCTTGGAGCTCATCACAAAGGTAATGAGGGATTGTCCTCTGATACCCATCCATCCCTTTCCATAGGTACATAAGCATCCTGGTGGAGCTGACCCGGCTGGAGGGCACGAGGCACGGGCACCTGATCGCAGCCCAGATGTTGGATGTGGCCATCAGGGTGAAAGCCATCCGGAAGTTTGCGGTGTCCCAGATGGCCATGCTGCTGGACAACGCCCACCTCATCGCCAGCAACACCCAGAGGAACGGCATCTGTGAGGTGCTCTATGCTGCTGCCTGGATCTGCGGGGAGTTCTCCGAGTAAGTGCAGGCAGAGCCTGGTGTGCTGTGAGTGGCAGCTTTTGGGCAAAGATTTTGGTCACTGAAATGTGTTTTTTGAGAGAAGGGTGATTCAGAGGATGTACCTTAATGCTATCGAAGTGATTGTTTTTCTCTTGCTGCCTCACACCATCAACTCCTCAGCTCTTTCTAGCCAAGACATTTTCAACTATCTGGTCATTTTTCCTGTCTCTCCTGCCTTGCCCACTCATGCAGGAAGCCATAGTAGTGAATCACAGAATTCCAGAATATTCTGAGTCAGAAGGGATCCACAGGGATCATCGAGTCCAGCCCCTGGCCCTGCCCAGACACCCCAACAATCCCACCCTGGGCATCCCTGGCAGCGGTGCCCAAACGCTCCTGGAGCTCTGGCAGCCTCGGGGCCGGGACCATTCCCTGGGCAGCCTGGGCAGTGCCCAGCACCCTCGGGGGGAAGAACCTTTCCCTGAGCTCCAGCCCAAGCCCTGACCCAGCTCCAGCCGTTCCCTGGGCTCCTGGCCCTGGCCCAGAGCAGAGCTCAGCCCCTGCCCCTCCGCCTCCCCTCGGGAGGAGCTGCAGCCCCCGAGGAGCCTCCCCTCAGTCTCCTCTGCTGTGGCTGAAGGAGCCAAGTGCCCTGAGCCGCTCCTCAGCCCCTTCCCAGCTCCGTGTCCCTCCTTTGGACACTCTCCAACAGCTTTGGGTCCTTCTGATATTGTAGGTATAAGCTCTTAGATCCTAAGACATTGAAGGAACTCCTTAATCATTAAGGTCCACCTCCATTTATATTCTAGGGAACATGTCCAATCACCATGTTTGAATTAGTTCTTTCTCTCCTCTGTTTTGCCCTTGTTAAAAGGTTTTTGCAGAGCCCCATCTTCTTGGGAATTAAAAGTTGTCGTCTTTTGGCTCAAAATTTTTCAGTACCCACAGTAGCACAATTTTTTATGTTCTTGTACCAACACAGTTTTTTAGCTTCAACAGATGTTTTTGTCTCTTGGTTGTGCAGATACAGCTGTTACCCAGCTTTTATTGTGGTAGATTGGACAGGTGTGGTACTGTAGTCTCCTCTTACCCCCAGATAGTTTGGTGTCTTCTTACAACTGCCACTCTGAACACTGGCTCCAGTTTGAATTCACAGTGTAGGTGTGATGTTGAGGGAATGCTGGTACAGCTCAGATCTTCATTTTCTTTAAAAGTGGTACAAAGAAAACTGCAGATGCAGAAGTAAGAGAATATACTCCTCTTTTCCAGTGTGGTCACATTTTTGCTTAGAAACAACTTTAGCTTTCAGTTTGTGATAGTTCAGTAACATCTTCCATGTGCGTCTTCCATTTAGTTGTGAGAAGACAATTTTGAGTAAGAGCATGGGATTTGTTTTAACAAAAGTGCTGTGATCTGTATTCCTTTGTGTGTTAAGCACTGCCTGCTGGGTTTAATTTTTGCTGCCTTTCATTTGTGCACTCTGTCCTTACAGACACCTCGAGGAAGCAAACCAAACCCTAGAGGCAATGTTGAGGCCTAAAGTTACAACCCTGCCAGGCCACATCCAGGCTGTTTACGTGCAGAACATGGTGAAGCTCTATGCATCCATCCTGCAGCAGAAGGAGCAGGCTGGGGAAAAGGAAGCAGCTCAGGAAATTACTCAGCTGATGATTGAGCGCCTGCCTCAGTTTGTGCAGAGTGCAGATCTGGAGGTTCAGGAGAGGGTAAGAGAACAAAATGACTTTGGGATTTATCATGGGAAGTCTTGGAGCAGGTCTGTGGTTCTCTGTGGTCATGCACGTTTTCTGTAAGCTGTTATCAGTGACAAAGCCCAGATCTCATTGCAGTTTGGTGCCATCTGTGAAGGCTGCCAGCAAGAGCTTCACTCAAAACAATTTAATTTTAAAATCATTCAGGCACATAAGGGCACAGAAAGGACCCAGCTAAAAGAGAGGCTTAATATGGGCTTTGTACATTTGCTCCAAACCTGCAGTTTATGCTGCTTCTCTTAACTCCCTTGATGGACTAAACCTTCTGCTGACTTCAGTTGATTTGTTTGGTTCAGCTTGTTAAATATTACTCTGAAACTACTTCTGCATTTGTTTTTAGGCTTCTTGCATCTTGCAGCTAATAAAATACATTCAGAAGCTACAAGTAAAAGAAGTTCCTGTAGCTGAGGAAGTGATAGCTCTGTTTGCTGGTGAGCTGAACCCTGTGGCTCCTAAAGCACAGAAGAAAGTCCCTGTTCCAGAGGGGTAAAGTTCCTTCTCTCTCCCAAACCCTTACTTAAACTTTAAATGATAAAGCAAGGTATATGATGAGACACTGAAATACTCAGGGGTACTGAGCCAAGCTGTTTGTTTGCTGCAATTCTTCCCAGCCTGGACCTCGATGCCTGGATCAATGAGCCTCCATCAGACAGTGAGTCTGAAGATGAAAAGCCCAAAACAATATTTCATGAGGAGGAACAAAGGCATTCCAGACACAGACAGCCAGAAATAGATGAAGAGGAACTGGCCAGAGTGAGTGAATGTTAAAATGCTTTTCCCTACACAGTTCAGTAGTAATCTAAGTGGTGCTGAAGCAGTGGGGGCTGTTGTGGATTCTCCTCATAGCCAGGGAGCCGTTCTGCTCTCCATGGCTCGGGGAAGCTGATCATTGATGTGAGCTGATGCTCGTGGACTTCAGCAGCTTCTGTGAATGGCTGTAACATGACTGTTCTCAGCAGTGATCCCACCTTTCCTGCCTCTGACTTCTGGTTTCACAGAGAGAACTTGTTATACAGATCTTTACTTCTTCCTTTCCTTGCAGAAATGAAAACAGAAACATTCCAATTGCCATCAAAAAGTGATCTCTGAGAAGTTATTATCTCTAGTCTGTAATTCAAAAGCAAAGAAGGGTGTTCTGTTAGTTACAGTGTCATATAGAATGGCGTGGGTTGGAAGGGACCCCAAAGCCCATCTTGTTCTACCCCCTGCCATGGGCAAGGACACCTTCCACTATCCCAGGTTGCTCCAAGCCCTGTCCAGCCTGGCCTTGGACACTTCCAGGCCTGGGAATTACTAATGGTACTTGCAGTTCTATCCTAGCATGTGTGGTAACTCAGAACTGCTTTATCACACGCAAGCTGCTCTGCTCTGGTCTTTCCACAGTAGTTATGTGTTGTTCCAAAAATGCAGGGAGATTTTGTTTTGCACTTTGGTGTCTTTTATCTCTTTGCTTACAAACAAACATTGTAACTGCAAATCTTTTGCTTTCAGCGTCGAGAAGCCCGGAAACAAGAGCAAGCAAACAACCCGTTTTATATTAAAAGCTCTCCTTCCCCTCAGAAGGTGAGTCTGAAT
This sequence comes from Oreocharis arfaki, assembly GCA_013398015.1. Taxonomy (NCBI): domain Eukaryota; kingdom Metazoa; phylum Chordata; class Aves; order Passeriformes; family Paramythiidae; genus Oreocharis; species Oreocharis arfaki. The sequence goes on along the minus strand of VZRR01005705.1, from coordinate 12,835 downwards.
TGCAATATCTCACTGGCCTCTGCTGCCACTGTGTGAAGGCTCCCTGAGTGTCAGAGCTGCAGCCTCCTCTGGGGCATTCTGATATTTCCCCTGCAGTTCTGACCACTTTATCATGTGTGGACTGGAGTGGCTGCCTACAACTGTTCTTATAACTCCTGTTTGTGTTGAGAATCTCCTGAGTGACCGGATACCCCCAGAGCAGCCTGTGAGAGTCTGTGCAGCTTGTCCCAGCCCTGGGTGATGGCAACATTCCCATCCCCAGACACCTTGCTCAGAGCCCTGCAGAGGAGGGTGACCCTTGAACACACGCTGTGTTTTGTGGATCAGAAAGTTGTTGGGGTCTCTGAACACCTTTTTCAGGAACCTTTATTCCCTGTATATCCGAAGGACTGCCCCATGTTCCTCAGCTTCTATCTCCGAATTCATCTTCTGAAGTGGCACATTATTAGCAATAGAACACAAACCAAAAATCCTTCAGAGAGCTGCAGTAATTCTTCAGAGCAGTAGTGGGGTTAAAAAACTGAAGCTAAGAGTAGGGTCCTTTATAATAGTTATCAACTGGCTTTAAAACTCTGCTACCACACAGGATTAGTAACAAGCTGTTCCATTCCTATCCTTTAAAATGTTCACTTAAAGGATTAAACTGCTTGATGTTTTGTAATGTGTCTATTTACAGAAATTTGTGCTGGCAGTGCCCAGAACGTAACAAATCTTTGTTTTCCCAGCGATACCAAGACACTCCAGGGGTGGAACATATTCCTGTGGTCCAGATCGACCTTTCTGTCCCATTAAAAGTTCCAGGTAAGCACAGCTAATCTTTAAAATTAGTTAAAGAAATTCAGTTAAGCAGAAGTCTTAATTCCTTCTTAGGAATTCCACCTGAGGTTTTGAAGGGCAAGGAACACACTTTCATTAGAGTCTTAAATATATATCTCCTTAATTTACATTTGAAAATAGTATTTTGCAGTCTGAGTTCTTTTCAAGATAATATTAGAAATAATTCTGTGATTAAGAATATCGTGCAGCCAAGTCTGAAACGTGTAGATTAACCAGTTTCTGTGTGGGAACAGCCACCTTCAAAATATCTAAGAGGTCTGATGGAGGTTGTCAGGAGACATTAAATAGAATCTAATGGTAGAGATACTATTTGAATATCTTGTTTCAATTATCAAAAGGTAGTTGTGTATCTAAGGAGTGGTTGGATACAGCACTGAAAAGCTGTTGATAAAGTGCCTTACATTGCAAGGGGTGAGTTCTAAGTGCAAATGTTTAAGGTTTTTTCCAAAAGTTGTCAGTCCAGCAGCAATGTCACCAATTCTCCTTAAAACCTCAGTATTTGGATGCTCCTTGTGGTGCAATTAATGCTGCCAGGAATCAGGGAGCATGATTGAGCTATTTCTGGAGAGGTGGAGTGGACAGCAAAGCTGGTGCTTGGGGGGGCTGTGTGTGAGGTGATGTGAAGCACAGGGAGGGGTGGATCTGGCTGCCTCTGGGAAGCTGGAAGCAGGGCTCACTCCTGCCATGGTGTTTCAGTGCTCGGTCCACGTGCCCTGTACCTGAAAGCAGCTTGGCTTTCCCCACAGGAATGCCCATGTCAGACCAGTATGTGAAACTGGAAGAAGAGCGAAGGCATAAACAGAAACTGGAGAAAGACAAGAAAAAGAAAAAACAGAAAAAGGAGAAGAGAGGGAAACACCATCGCCACAACTCCCTGCACACAGAGAGCGAGGAGGACATTGCTCCAGCTCACCACGTCGACATCATCACGGAGGAGATGCCAGAGGTCAGTTCCTATGTTGGGGTCTGGCATTTATCTGTGTGCAGCTCTAGAGAGATTTTCCCCCACAACTGCAGCTGGTCTGTAGTGTGCCTGTTCCAGAGCTGTGCTGTCTTGCAGAGCTGTTTCAGAAATGACTGAGATGATCCCAGGCTGTTCTTTTGCAGGGGGAGAAATTACTGTCTTTTTTTTTTTTTTTTTTTTTTTCATAAAAAGACAAAAAGTGCCACTGGAGCTATTAAAAAAATCAAAACCAATGAAACAATGTTCATCCCTGCTCTAAAAGTAGTACTGTCCAAATAGCATTTATTATGCTCTGCTGCTTCACTTTGACAGTAACTTGCTGTCTAGTCAGCAGCTTTGCAGCTGATGATAATTAATTGCAGATGCTAATGATGTCATCTGTATTTGTTTCTAAAATTTCCTTTAATCAAAACTGAACAGCAGCAATTCAAATCCTGCCGTTTATGAAGAAGGAGTTTCTGTTCTAAATTAATCTTGTAACTGGATGCTGCATTGAAGTGCATTGTTCCTGTAACTTACTGTGCCTGACTGCAGCTGGCCTGGTCCAGGGCTCACAGGCTCAAAAAAATTTAATTTGTGTGGTGTTAAGGTTGAGTTTGAAAATAGCCAGTGGTTTGCTTCCTCAGTGGATGTCTCTTTATCTCTCCTGCAGAATGCTTTGCCCAGTGATGAAGATGACAAAGATCCCAATGATCCCTATAAGGCACTTGACATAGATCTGGATAAGTAAGTGGCAGTTCTGTGTATGAGTTCACTGAGTTGCTAACGGGAATGCCTGAGGGCAGGGCTGGGGCTGAGCAGGCAAAGGCACTACAGGCCATGAGGGGAAAAGGCTGAAGTCTCTCCCCTTGGCTTTGCTGAAACCTCAGGTGTTCATCCAGCTTGGGCTCCCACTGCAGCTTGGATGATAAAATCTCAGCTCCTGAGTATGGGAGGGGCAGGGGAATGTAGTGTGACTGAAGGAGTCTGGAAGCACAGGCAGTGTCACTGGATCACGTGTGAGTTACTCTGAGGTTTGGGTGTCCTGCTGTCTCTGTGACCTGTGCTGGCACTGAGTGTGACCTGTGTCCATCTGTCCCCCTCAGAACCTCTGTGTCTATGGCAAGCCTGTGTTGTCAGCACTGACCAGTAACACCCAGGCTGTCCCAGTAACACCCAGGCTGTCCCAGTAACACCCAGGCTGTCCCACCCCGTTGCCCTGTGGCCCTTCAGTGTGCTCCCACTGTTGTAAAATGCTGTTCTGATGTGACTGAGTGAGCTGCATGTCACACCTGTGACCAGGCTGGTCCCCACCCAGCTGCTGGGGCTGTTCCAGTGCCAGCACTTCGAGCCCCTGCATCCACATGAGCACTGGGCTCTTCAATATTGCACATGGAGATTGGTTTGCAGGTTTTTTTTAGTTGCTGTTTTACAGAATCACCATGCTGAAAAATAATTGCTGATTTATGGTTCAGGGATGCCTCCTGTAAAGTTTGGAAAACTCTGCAGGCCCATGTGGCTGTGTGTAGGATCTCTGCCTTCCTCTGGTACTTGAGAGTCTGTGCCTTTCTTTGGAATTCCAAATTTATAGAGCTTTGGCCCCTCAGTACCTTGTGAAAAAGTGTTGTAGCAATTTTTAAAAGTGAATAAAACAGTTTTTCTGAAAAACTTCATTTTTTCATGAGCCAGTCAAAGTCTGTGGGGACAAATATATAAAAGGAAATTAATTCTGGCTGTAGCCCCTGTATTTGCATGGTGATCCTCACCAGCATTGGGCACACCCAGCAGAGCAGGTCTCGGGTGCTGTGCTCCAGGAGGCATCTAGGACTGCTGGATTGTTCCATCCATTCCCTCCCCTGTGCCATGAGTGTTGTGCTCTCCTGTCATGGTTTCTCATGTCTGTGTCCTCTCTCTTTCTTTCTGTGCTTGCACTGCTCTGTCTGTCACGCTCACACGCAGTCTGGTTTCAGGGAAGCCTTCCAGGTAAGAATATCTCCTCAGCGTTGACCTTGGTCAGGTTGGTTGATTTTGGACAGTGTAAGTCCTTGAAGGGTGGTGGAACTGTTGAAATCAGTGACCCTCATGTTAGTGTGAGTCTGTTTTGTCACTGGCTTTCAGCACCAATGCTGTTCCTGTACAGGTGTATCTGAAACAGTAGATGGGGCCTGTTTGCTTCCCTTAGTGCCTGAAAAATTAATTGGTTCTGGTTCTTAGTGCAATATAAGCAAAAACATTGAGGCCATTAGAAATCTTCCTGAACTGATAATTTGCTGTGCAAATGTGAAGATTATCATTAAATAAAAGCTAAGAAATAGAAAAAGATGCAGTTGGTGAATTTCATGCTGATTTTTGGAAATGTTTGACAAGAATGAGAGAAATTTTTGTGGTAGTTTTTTTCCCACGTAGTAGATTTAGGATACAGTGTAAATATGGACTGCTATTGGTGCTTTTTGGAAACAGGTGTCTGAAGTTACATTTAACTTCTAAAATGTGATAGTAGAGTAGAAATTCTTAGTACAAACCTCCAAATAAAAAAATGACTTAAAATAATTCCCAGTTGGAGTAACCTATTCAGCAAGAACAGCAAACCCCACCCCCTTCAAGGGCTGTTGGAGCCATGCTGGCATTCCACTGCTTGAATTTCCACTCTGTTGGAAATGCTGTTCCACATCCTTGCTTTTCCTTGGAGAGGGATTCCATGGAAACGCAGCGTAACCCTACATGGAGCTGTTCTTCTGTGGGTGTTACTCAGCCTGCAGGCCTCCAGCTGGCACCTCTAAGGGTTAAACAGCAAGACCTTGGCTCTCAGTCACCTTCCAATTGTTTCCTCTGACTCCTAACCCACAAGGGTGATATCTGCAGTTGCATAAATAAACTCCAGGTACAGAAGTATGAGCTGATTTCAGGTTTGGGGGCCCAGCCACCTAAAAACAAAGCACACCTTGTCTTGGACAGATCACCTGGCTGAGGGAGGCTGTTTGCAGTAGGTAATGGGCTCTTTCTTTTCAAGACCCTTAGCAGACAGTGAGAAGCTGCCAGTGCAGAGACACAGGAATGTTGAGACCCTGAAGTCACCAGATTCAGAAGCTCCCCTAGCAGAGAAGAAGAGCAAGAAACCCAAAAAGAAGGAAAAGAAACATAAAGAAAAAGAGAGAGATAAAGGAAAGAAGAAAGAGAAAGAGAAAAAGGTGGTAGAGGAGGAGGAAGAAGAAGAAGAAAAAAAGGTAATTCTCCAAGACTTGCATTATTTTAGCTACTGCTGTTATTTATTGCTGAGTTCAGTTTGTTGCTTAGGAACAGTCACATTTGACAGTTCAAACAGCTGAATGCATTCAACCTTTATTTCCTTAAATTTTTACAACTGTAGCAGCAGGTATTTAAAGATTTCTGTTAATAAAAATAACATTTACTTAGCCTTATGAGTTAGCAGAATTCAGCTTACTGCAGCCTACACAGCAGATCTGCCAGAGCTCATGTGGAAGCTGAGTGTGCTGATATTTTGTCTGTCCTCCAAGTGGGGAACTCCTTAGCAAAATATCTGGAACTGGTGTTGTGAGTGTCATTTGTTCTGCATCCTGTCTCCCATGTACTTCAGAACCTTTCAGTTATAAACCCTGCCATTAGCTGTCAGTAACTCTCAGGATCTGAAGTATCCTCCTGTTTAACCCCCCTGCAGAGCTGCACTTTCCCTCTGCACTGCAGCCCTTGGAATGCTGGGGGTACCCTGGTGTGGGGGTGCTGGGCAGCTGCTGGCCTGGCTTTGGAAGTGCTCAAAGACTGAAGTGAAGCTTCTTGGTGTGTTTGCTCCTAAATGTGTCACAGCATCTGTGCTTAAGGAGCATTCTGGAGTGCTGCACTGCCATGGCAACTTAAGGTTTTGATGTAGTTGTTGTAGAGTCACAGAATCCCAGAATGGTTTGGATTCAAAGGAACCTTAAAGCTCATCCAGTGCCACCCCTGCCATGGCAGGGACACCTTCCACTGTCCCAGGCTGCTCCAAGCCCCGTCCAGCCTGGCCTTGGGCACTGCCAGGGATCCAGGGGCAGCCCCAGCTGCTCTGGGCACCCTGTGCCAGGGCCTGCCCATCCTCCCAGGGAACAATTCCCTCCCAAGATCCCATCCAGCCCTGCTCTCTGGCAGTGGAAGCCATTCCCTGGGTCCTGTCCCTCCAGGCCTTGTCCCCAGTCCCTCTGCAGCTCTCCTGGAGCCCCTTTAGGCCCTGCACGGGGCTCCGAGCTCTCCCTGGAGCCTTCTCTTCTCCAAGTGAGCCCCCCCAGCTCTCCCAGCCTTTCCTCATAGGGCAGATGTTCCAGCCCTGTGATCTTTCTGTTTTGGTTTTCTTTTGTTGTAGTTGGGGGGTGTTGGGTTTTTTATTTGATTTTTAAGAAAGATATAAAACCAATGATAATGAGGTTTTTTCTCCTAAAATTCAGGGGGAAGACTTGGATTTCTGGCTTTCCACTGCTCCACCAGCTGCTCCCACTCCCCATCCACAGGTAGGAATCTTCTGGAGGAAACTGCTCTGGTTGTTTGTTGCCTGTGAGCTGTGCAGGAGTGCTGTGTCATGCTGCAGCACAGTGGGGAACATCAGCTTCATCTCCTCAACTTCCTGCTGGGGAGCAGGGATATCTATGCCCAGTTCATAGAAACTTTAATAGAAGACTTCAGGCTCGTTCTCTACAGATCAAGGCATAGAAATACAGATGCAGCTCCAGGCTTGGTTGATTTTGTTATCGATGGGTATAATGTTGTACAGTTGTATGGTTTTATTTCCCAGTATGAGGTAGACTCTAGCAACATTAATAGACATGAGAGACAGAGTGTGAAAGAAAAATTCTCATGAATTTTGATGGGAGATTCTGGAGGAAGAGACAAGGAATATAAGGGGATTGATTCCTTGGAGGGAAACTTTTGAATTGTGTCCTCAGGTGATCATATTTGCTGGGTTTCAGAGGCATAAAATGAAAGCCTTGATACCATGTTGGCCTAGTGTCGTTTCTGAAGTAACAGTTGTGAGGAGTTGTCACTGTTGAATTTCTTTTGCTGTGGGATTGGGTTGTTCCAGCTGCTTTCCATTAGTGTCATAATCCTTCTGCTCATCTCCTCAGAGCGAGCCTGGAATGGGCACTGCTGTGGTGGCTGAACCTCAAGAGGTAAAAAAAGAAGAAAGGGAAGAGCAAGATGAGGAGGAGGAGGAAGATGAAGGAAAGGTAAGTGGGTTAAGAGGAAATTGCCTCAAGTTGCCCCAAGAGAGGTTTAGATGAGATATTAGGAAAGTTGTTTTTTTTTTTTTTTTAATGGAAAGGGTTGTCAGGCATTGGAAGGGGCTGCCCAGGGCAGTGGTGAAGTCACTGTCCCTGGAAGTGTTCAGAAAAGCTGTGGATGTGGCCCTTGAGGACATGGTGTAGTGGTGGCCGTGGTGGTGCTGGGCTGATGGTTGGACCTGATGATCTTAAAGATCTTTTCCAACCTTCACAATTCTGTGGTTCTATGAAGTTGCTGTCACCCTTCAGCTGTACTCTCCTGCTGTCTCAAATCCCTTAAAAAGCAGCACACAGGAATTACAACAGCATCTGTTCAGTGCAGTGACCACCTGCAAATGTTGCATCCTTGAGGAGCTCTGAACACCTCATGGTGAGAGGTTTGGTTGTTCCCTCAGCCAAGGGACAGGTCCCAGTTAAAGCTGAGCTTCCACACAGTTGGAGAGATTTGCCTTGTGCTGTTCCCAGGCTGCTTTGGGATAAGGTATTGGCAGCTGGGTGGGGAGCAGGGTTTGCTGGGACTCCACACAGAATTACTTTTGAGATTTAAGGAATGGTAGCTCTGTTTTGGGTTCTGCAGTAAAGGGAAGCTTTGCTCAGCCCAGGAAGTGCAGAGAGCAAGAGTCTGGAGTTGGAGGTGTGGGAGAGGGATCATGGCTAGAAATCGAGGGTTTCTTTAAGGGTTTGTTGTAGTTTCTTGTTCTTCTTGGTAGAAATCCTCCAAGCATAAGAAGAAAAAGCACAAGAAAGAGAAAGAAGAGAAATCAAAGGATAAAAAGAAATCCAAAAAGAAGAGTCATCACGGCGAGGAGGAGCCGCCGGAGTCGGTGCAGAACGGGACACTAGAGGATGAGCCACTACCAGTGAGTAGCTGTGCCCAGGCCTGGGGACAAGGCAGAGCTCAACTGGTTGGGAGGGAGGACAGTGACAGCCCTTTTCAGAGTCATTAGCTGTAGTGTGACTGTGATTTCTCTCGTTTTACAGCCCATGTCCAGTTACCGCCTTCTTGCTGAAAACCCATACATTAAAATGGTGAGTTCGGGGTGTTCTGCTCCAAATGTTGTCTCTTTGTGTTCCCTGAGAGAGGGGGTACCCTGGGGATGGTGCAGTGACTTTATGTAGCCATCACATAACTGAAGACCTGTTTAAAGCCCAGGAGGCAGAGCTATAACCAGGCTCCATTTCCTTTTCTTTGGGTGTCCCACTTCAGTTTTTAAGTTGATATTTTCCCAGTCCTTAGCTGATCACCTGTGTGTTTTCATAATCCTCTAGCTATACCAAATTACCTCCCTTCTGAGCCTGGTTTTATCCCCATGCTGTGTTCTGTTCCTTGAAGTTTCTGACTCTTTCCTGTGACATTTTTCCCTTCATTTGCAGACCTATGATATTCAAGGAAACCTCCAGAATGACAGCCAAGTTACTGTGTCTGTTATCTTTGAGAACAAAAGCACTAGCTTCCTTAAGAGCATGGAACTGAATGTCCTGGACTCTCTCAACACTAAAATGCTCCGACCAGAAGGATTATCAGTACATGATGGGATACCTGTGCCCTTCCAGCTCCCCCCTGGTATGCACAGCTTTGCACGGGGCTCTTGGAGTGTGGCTGGCCCTGCACTGCCCTCCTGTGGGAAGAGCTGCTTGAACTTCTTGCTGTTTTCCAGAAAAACATCTCTGCCTGGGTGTTCCTGGGCTTTCCCACAGTTCCCTGCAGTGGATAAGCCTTCTCCCAGTATTGCTGTAATGCAGGTGGTTCTGCACAACAGGAGCAAAGCCTTAATATAGGGCTGGGAGTCCAAATGTCTGAGTTCCTTTTCCAGGTGCCTGCAGACTGGCACACCTTTGACTACAGGAATCCAAAATTCATCATGTGTTTGCTGTGAGATTTAAAATGAGTCAAGGTGACAGGATTGTGAAGAGTTAGAGTCCACTCTGAATTTATTCTGAAGCTCTTGTCCCACTGTTTGAATGGCAGAGGCCTTATGCAGTGAAGGTTTCTGATAAGGCTGTGTAAGGAGGGGAGCTGAGCCCTCCAGAAGGAATAAGCACAGAAATGAAGGGTAATGGTTTTGTACAGGGTACAGTAGTACAGCCAAATCAGTGAACTTCCCTGAATTTCCCTTCCTTCACCAAGGAGTTAATTGGAATCCTGAGACAGCTCACAGAGGGCTGGAGTGGCCTCAGGGTGCATTTCAATCCCCCATGAAGAACAGTGGGGTATTCAGCTGGGTTTTAAATCTGTATGAGGCAGTTCTTGACACAGGCTTGTATGTCAAGAGGAAAACATAGAAACATTAGAATTCAAATTAGCTCTGAAAACTGCTCTGAAATGTTTATAATATAATTTCCAGTCATGCAAATAGTTTAAATATGTGACACTTTGCCCAGGCACTTGCTCAATAACTTCTATCAAATGCCAGCTCCCATTGCTGCTTCTGAGAGACCCAAGTGCTGTAACACTGTTGACTCACCACAGCACTTGTGTGTAGAACTCTCTTCCGACTCAAAGAATTTCCAACTTGGTTCAAAAATCGTCTGCACATAACTCAGTTTATTCTAACCATTACTTAGATCTGGAAACCATGTTCTGACCTGACTTTTCCCTCTCATCTCTTCACACTAGGAATCTCTAATGAAGCCCAGTTTGTGTTTACACTTCAGAGTATTGTTATGGCTCAGAAGTTAAAAGGAACACTGTCCTTTATAGTCAAAGTAAGTGCAGCTCTCAACTGCCTCTGCTTCCTTTGGAACTGCGTCAGGGAGCCGGACTCGGGTGGGAAGCTCTGCTCTGGAGCTTTTTTTAGGCATCATTTCATCCCTGCTGCACCAGCCTGTTCTGTGAGGAACATTTTCACATGACATCTTGTGCAAAGAGTGCCCCCAATCCTGCGTAAGCACGTCCTAGATTGTCATTCCTGGCAGTGTGTGAGCAAGGCAGCCTGGAACATGTGCCCCATTGTCAGCTAGAAAATCACACTGAGCCGCTGGGGAGGGGAGGGATGGAACCTGGGTCTGCTCCTTCTGATCTGTTGTCCGGGGACCAGGTGGACACTGCAGCCTGGTACAAGGCTGGAAAACAAAAATAAGAATTAGATGCAATTATTAAGAGTGGAAACCCGGACCACAAGTGAAGTCAGTGGAAGGCATTGTTTAATAAGTATTGAGCTGGAGAAGGCTGTGTGGGTTCCTGATGTTATTTCAGTAGAGTTATTAACGAAAGAGCTGCGTGAACAGCTCGAAGGAAATGAATGGAGACAGTTGTGGCTACTCCTGAGTCAGCCATTATCTCTATTTTAAGGGTTTCTTAAAAATAGCTTTCTAGTCCTATTTTAGTACCTAAGAATCTGGGAACTATTAATTTATTATTTTGCTCAGGAAATAACGAACTGTAAAACCACACCTCCAAGTGTTAATTTAAACTCAGTCTGCTCGATTTATTTCAGCAGAGTGCAGGCAGAACTGCTGCCTGTTGTGTCCCTTCCGTGTTGTAGGTGTTTGTATCAACCCAGCTGCCCAAATCTTTGAGTGGGCTGATGTTGTGGTGGGGTGGTTCTCAAACTGATCCTTCAGGCCCAGCCAGGCTGTTTCAGAGGGCACTGAGCCCTAAGCTCCTCGTTGGTGCCTGGGTGGGGGTGGCTCCTCCTCTTGCTGCCTCAGGGCTCCCACTCACCTTCTCTCCTTTGCCCTGTTGCAGAATGATGAAGGTTCAACCCATGAAAAACTAGATTTCAAATTGCACTTCAGTTGTGCTTCATACTTGATCACGACACCTTGCTACAGGTGAGTGCCTGTGCTGCCCCTGGCAGGCTGAGCTCTGCCTGCTCCTGAGGGCTTGGGCAGTGTCTCTGTAAGGGGTGAATATGTCCAGGGACCTATTTCAAGTGGCTCTGCAGAAGGAGCTCTGTGCCCTGTGGGCTGGCAGAGGGAGCTCTGGTTGAGGGCACAAGCTGCTCCACTGGACTCTGGAGTGTGCTTTCCATATGTGCTGTCAGCCCATTTTCCTAGAGCTTGGTAGCACTTGAGCTTCTGTATCCTGACATATTTCATGGGTCTGATGGGACAGATTTCACTTGCATTTCTAATAAAACATTTACTTTCCTTCCTGTTCTGCAGTGATGCTTTTGCCAAGCTCCTAGAGTCTGGAGATCTGCACATGAGTTCTATTAAAGTAGATGGAATTAGCATTTCTTTCCAACATCTACTGGCAAAGATCTGTTTTCATCATCATTTTTCAGGTGAGTCTTCCTTGATGCAGAACCTTCTGCAGAATTCCATATTCTGAAATCTCTGCTGTGCTTGGTGAGCACAACACTCCATGGGCTCAGGAGTCACAGGAGCAGCTGATACCCAGATTAAATACATTTGGGAGAGTTTTCTCCAGTTTTGCAACACTCAAAGTATGCAGTGTTCTTCAAAATGAATTCTCCTTGTGTCCCTGTGGAATTCCTGCAGCCCAGTGAGGCATGTGACAGGTATCATGGGAGCAGCTGGTGTGGAGTTCAAGGTGTAACTGTTCTCTGGAGGGTGGGTTTGATCTGCAGGGCTTCAGCCTCCTTCCCCAGTGCTTCATTTCAGTGAGGGAGAGCCCCAGCTACTCAGGTTTGGGTGTATTAATTAAAACACAAGCACTGGCTGAAGCAAAACAACTGGCTGTTTCATCATGCTCTGGTGTTTGCATTAGACATTGCCTCACTGGAAGTATTTCTGGGGAAGAAATCTGCATTCTAAACAGTGTTTTTGCCACAGAACATTTGTGGCTTAGGAGACAAATGACTCACCTTGTTATTGTGAAATGTCCCAGAGAGAAGCCAGGAGGAGCCAGGCACATCTTAACCCTGACTTCCTCCTCCCCTCTGTAGAAGCCTCTGTTCCTCAAGGCCAGGCAGAGCAGTGGTTGCTCTTGGGAAGCAAGGCTTGAATTAGAATTGAATTGAATTGAATGAAATTGCTGTTTCTCTGCAGTTGTGGAACGCGTTGATTCCTGTGCATCCATGTACAGCCGTTCTATCCAAGGCCATCACGTCTGCCTACTGGTAAAAAAGGTGAGAGCACTGCAGCCCCTGAGAGGAGCTAAACCTGGAGCCTTCCCTGCCTTCCTCTGCCTCTCTCCAGTCCCTGAGCTTGGCTGGGAACAACTTCATCCCCACTTGGCAGAGGAGTTAATGGATTTTTTTTCTTTTCTTTTTTTTCCTTTCCAAGGGAGAGAACTCTGTATCCATAGATGGGAAATGTAATGATTCTACCCTGCTTAGCAACTTGTTGGACGAGATGAAAGAGACATTGTCCAAGTGCTGAATATTCTTTATAAAATATTCCAACGACAAGAAACACACCCGACGTGTAAAGACGAGCAGACCCAAGTGTTAAGTTTCTCCCTCGTACGCATGTACTACCCTGGGGCACGTGCTTTCAGTTAACTCCACCATTGGTTGCAGTTTAGACATTTTAAGGCTGTATGTTACCTTTTTATTTTCAGAACTTTTTACAAACTGTGGTGTTAACCCTTTCTAGCCCAAAGAGATCCTGGTGACATGACTGGAGGAGGGAGGGGAGGAGGGAGGGAGGGAGGGGCGGGCACTATTTATTCAGCAGCTCATGATGATCCCATGACCTTCATCTGCATGGGATGGGGACTGAGCAGGACTTTATCAACAGTAGCACAGTTTGTTGCTTGTGCTTATGCCAGGGAAGGTTGACTTAATCCTTAGCCATGAAATATGTCTTCAGGGCTGCTGTAGTTGATGTATATTTCTAGCAGAGGCTGGTGCTGGACCAGGAGGCCTCTTTTTGATTTTTT
>VZRR01005685.1:0-31925 GCA_013398015.1 Oreocharis arfaki | reverse complement strand
CCTGCACCCCGTCATTACCCCTGAGCCCTCTGTCCTGAACCCAGCACCCCCCACCATTCCAACCCCTTTGCCCTGGAAACCACCACAGCCCAGCACCCCCAAAGCCTACCCTGCCCTGGAACCCACTGCATTCATCACCCCAGACTCCATCACCCCTGATCCCATTACCACAACCCCAGCACCCCCAAACTCTGCCCCAGAATCCACCACAGCCCAGCAGCCCCAACCCTCCAGGAGTTCCTTCAGGGAGAGGAAAACCCTTTCACTCAAGAACCAAAGTAAAGAAACAAATAAGAAATAAATTCTTTCATCTCTATATTTATTTATGTAATTATTTAATTAATACAATGAAAACAAGCAGATAAATAAACATGATAAATAATATAAATAATACATTTTTACAATGCTTTTTTTGGAAACCAAGAGTATGCAAACCTTTCCCAACCCAGATCCAACCAACCATCACTGTGTGTGATCCCATTGTCAGAAAGGCTCCAGGAGATGCCGAGCCGGTGCCGGACACTCCAGCCACGAGCTGTGCACGTTCTCAGCCCGCTGGTAGACAGCTCCTGCAGCTTCTGGGGCCCTGCTGAAGGGTGTCCTCAGGTCACCAGGAGCTGGTGTCACCACCTGCCTGCAGGTTAAGTGACATTTTTCTCTCTCCTTTCGAGAATGAAAGCCTAATCCTTATAGAAGCGCATCCAGGACATGCCTGGAGACTGAAATAAGGTGCAGAATAATCCTGGCTGGGTGGGTGACAAGTCGCCTTGGGCTCTGGGAATGGAGCATTGTGTCCGGGGCCAGGTGTCCCTTACTGTGCTGGGGGTGGGGGTGAGGGGCAGCAATCTGAATTCCCCAGATTTTAAGGCAATTAAGGACACTTAAACCACCGCTCCCCCTGCCGCTCCATCCCACTGCCAGTGTTCCCTGGCATACGGAGAGGGATGGAGTAGGAATAGCGGTGATGGGTGCTTGATGCCATGCCTACAGCAAAAATAGACATGGTTGGGCTGTGATGATGCAAAGCCAGAAGAATCCTTCTCCTCCGATTTCTCTGGCTTTGCTTTCAGCGTGGCTCCTGCCCAGCTGTCATTGGTCGCCGATGCTCGTGGCTCCTCCATCCCCAGCACATTTTTGGGAGTGATTTGAGGCTGAAATGGGTTGATAAAGTCCTTTTCAAAGATCTTCCCCTTGTTCAGGTCAGTCCTGCCTCCTCAGGGATGAGCTGTCAGCAGGAATGGGGCAGGGAGCTGCTGGTTCATTGGGTGAGGTCACTGCCACTGGGAAGCAGCAGGAGAAACACGAGGTTTTGGGATTAATTAGTGCCCACGGGATGCAATACTCATTTACTGCTCCTCAATCCAGCCTTCTGCCGGAGCTGGATGTCACAGAGGAGTCTCTTGCAGTTACCTGCATGAGCTCATCCCTCCTACCTCTGATTTTTGGCTTTGCAGAATGTGCCCAACAAACTTTGGCAGATGCTTTCCCAACCCTACGGAGCTAATAGTGTTTCCCAGTTTTGGTGGATCCGTCTTGGTCCAGATGTGATGCTCAAGGGAATTCTGTGCTTTGGGGAGGAAGATTTCAGAGCACTGGTACAAAACAGCTAGAGAGGCAGCAACCACATGGAAAAATGGTCCTAAAAGTGGTGCAGGATCCAGCAGGAAAGGGAAAGCATCTTCCAAAGGCAGCCTTATAGGCAAGATCATTCTTCCCTGGAAAGAGATGCTGGCATGGAATGAGTCTGGAATGCGGCAGCAAGAGTGGTAAAATGAGCGAAAGGCCCTGAGAGGTTGAAGGAGGGCTTGTTTAGTCTGGAAAAGGACAGGATAACCTGCTGTGTGCAAAGGGCTGCCTTGAAAAAACAGGACAAACTAGAAAAAAACCTGGAGTGTTTGAATGATTGGACAAGGGAAGAAGATGCTGCTCCTCAGCTGGAGGTTTTGGAAGGAGGTCGGGCAAACATCTGGGACTACCAAATCCACCTTGGGGCCGGCCCCGGGGGGTTCCTGAGTCTCCTCCAAGCTCGGGATAAACAGTCTGGCCCACAACTCCATTTTATCCCGAGCCTTTGGTAAGCCTGTCTTGGAGGAGGCAGGTTGGGATCCACAAGGTTTCATCACCCTGTTCTGGCGGACTGGTCTTACTGGGACCCGCGCCCAGGGCGCTGGTTGGGCTCCTGCTAATGGAGCAGGCTGGAGCACCTGTGCTGAGATCGCTCCTTGGATCCCACATCCCCAGAGGGGTTGGGAACAGGACAGAGAAGGGACAGCGGGAGGAGGGAGGATCCTGCCTGGAGCCAGCAGGGGTGTGGTGGCTCCAGAAGTTACCCCAGGAGGCTGCAGTAATCCAGCGGGAAGAGCCCAGAGACCTGGCCCAAGAGGAACCTGCCTCACCTCTCTGACCTGCAAGTTTTCCCTGAATCCTTAAGAGAATTTTTCACCATTCACCATGCAGAGAATCTCAGCAGAACTTCATCCCACCCCTGCACTGTCAAACAAGGCGGGAATGCAGCTGCTCTTTGCTCTATGGGGGACACACCTCTGGCTGCAGAGACTGCACAGGAGAGGCGGTGCCAAAACAAAGCCCCGAGGAAACCCTGTCCTAAAAATGAACCCATTTCCTTCGCAAAAGGACTTGCTTTGGTGTCCTTTGTTCTCCCGAGCGTGTGGCAGAGGTGACTCTGTGCCATGATGCAGCAGAGTGGGATCGGGATGTGCTGCCAGAGCAGCTCCCACCTGCCCCTCACCACTCTGAGCAAGCCATGAGGCAGCTCCAGGCTGGGCAGTTCTCAAATTTCCCCCATACAGTGGTGATGAACTGTCTGAAATGTGGGTTTTGGCTTTCAGAAACCTCCCAGAGCCAGAGAATGGTGCAGCTGCTACAGAGGTGAGGGAAGAGCACCAAGGACTGGCATGGAAGCAGCCCACCTTGGGAGGTGGGATTATCCCTCGGGAAGAGCAGAGCTGAGAAAATAATCCACAATTACGTTGGAAAATGCATCCATGCTTTTCAATTGTTTTGCTCACCCTTTACTGGGACACGAGTGAAAACTGGATTTCGGAAGCTTCTAAGCCCGTAACAGTTGGGAATGCTAAGGTGGAGGCACTGGCATGGCTGGGTAATTAAATCAGTAAGTGTCTGTGTTAATTACACCTGCACTGGGGTCAAGCACGAGCAAGACATTAACGATGGGAATGGTGGGCAGGCTCCTTCCCAACAGGCTCCAAGTTTAGCTGACTCTCCCAAGGTGATGTCAAAGGTATGGGTCTGTGGGAACAAGGTGTGGAGCAAAGGGCAGGTGCCAGAGATGGGTGCTAAGGAGGGTCCTGTGGAGCTGTACACTTCCTATCCAAGCAGGAAAACAAAAGGATCATCTTCTCCCAGCTCCAAAGCAACTCTATTGGGATGGGAGCACCTGCCTTGTGTGTGATCAATCTGCTGGAGCTGGAATGTGAACCACAAATCAAATCACCTGAACCCCAATTAAGGAGTTGCAAAGAAAAATGGGATTTTTAGGAGCTCATGGAATTCTGTAAAGAGCAGACAGCTACTGCACTACTTGTGCAAGGGGTGCCTGGACGTACTGAACCCACGAGTGCCCCAATACTGTGCAGCTCCCTCAAGCGCCACAACCCCTCCAGGGCCCCTCCTGGGGCCCAGGGAAAGCCAGGAGATGCTGCAGGGACAGGAGCATCTCCTGTGCAGTGAGAGGCTCGAACTGTCCCAGAGGAAATTCCACTTGCACGTGTGGGGAGAGACCAGCAGCACAAACAGCTCCTGGTTTCCTTTTTCCCCTCCACGTGCTTCCAAGGTTTTTATTTGTCCTCTGCTGACAGGAAAGCGGGTCGGGAAAGGGCACTGCCTGCCACATCCAGCCTGTCACATGCAGCCAGCAGATGCTGCTCCAGCAGAGGATTCCTCGCTGCCCTGGTGGGATCCATGCTGGGGGTCAGGGAATGCTCCCCCCTCCCATGAATTATTCCTGCCTCACTGCTGGCAGAGCACCAGGTCGGCCAGCTGTGGGCTCCAGCACATCACAGCCCACAGCAGCCTGTCAGTCGTGCCACAGGGCAGCACTACACCCTGGGAGCATTGGAATCCAGGCTGCTCCCACACCGGGAGCCCTTGGAATGATTCAGCAGCAGGTAGTGTTGGACAACAGGCTCTCCCCACGGCAGAGCTACAGCAGCTGCTTCCACCAACCCCAGGAGCAGCTTCAATGTGGATTGTGGGGTACACCTCAGCAAGCTGCCTCTCACAGACAACACCCATTTCCTCTGGCACCAGTGGTGGGATTTTCATCTGGATCTGAGCCCTACCAGCACCCCTGGTCCTCACAAGGACACTGAGGGGCTGGAGTGTGTCCAGAGAAAGGAACAGAGCTGGGGAAGGGGATGAGCACCAGGAGCGGCCGAGGGAGCTGGGAAAGGGGTTCACCCTGGAGAAAAGGAAGCTCAGGGGGACCCTTGTGGCTCTGCACAACTCCCTGACAGGAGGGGGCAGCCAGGGGGGGTCAGGCTCTGCTCCCAGGGAAGAGGGACAGGACAAGGGGAAATGGCCTCAGGCTGGGCCAGGGGAGGCTCAGGTAGGACATCAGGAGGAATTTCTTCATGGATGGAGTGGTTGGGCACTGGAAGGAGCTGCTGAGGGAGGTGGTGGAGTCCTCATCCCTGCAGGGATTTAAAAGCCCTGTGGATGTGGCTCTTGGGGACATGGGTGAGTGGTGGCCTTGGCAGTGCTGGAGAACAGTTGGACTCCATCTTAAAGGGCTTTTTGAAACGCACTGATTCCATGATGCATCATGGCCTGCAACGCTCACACCGAGCATGGGCCTGGCACACGGATTTGGGACACACAGCACAGGAGCTACGTGACACACAAAAAAATGTGTCACCACCAGCAACCAATTCAGCCCTGAAGGGGCTGCTACTGCTCAGACAATTAAAAATAATTACTGCCATGGTCCTGTTGTCCACTCTGGACAGTAAAAACAGGGAAGTTTTAACAAACACCTGGATAATTTGCAAATCCCTGAGACACCTGGTGTGCTGCTGTTGGCCACCTCCTCTCCAGGAAGCTGAAGGCCTGTTCCCTCAGTTCCCTCATCCCTTTGCATGACGACACCACTCCTCAAACTTTGTTCACTACATCCACAGAAATAATCAGTTTTGAGTCTAGAAATTTCCGTTATTTCCACAAAACCCCACATTCTCACCACAAACCAACATGGAAAGCTCTTCCAACGCAAGATTAAAAAGTAACTGGCTCACAGATCCAAGTGCACAAATTCACTATGTGGTATGACAGATAGACCATGAGGTGTTGGCCCAAAATCTTTTAAACACAAGAGGCAACAGCTGAACATCCAAATGAGGGATTCAGGGCTGATTTCACACGTGAGAAATAGAGCTGAGAAGCACCTCAAGTGCAATTTACTTATGGGACACTAAAAGACTGGTTCTTCCTGGAAGAAATGGACAGCACTTGCCCTGGGATTACCTCCGGGTTTTTGTTTTTACAGCAAAAATAAGTAGGAAAAGAAAAAAACAAACTTATTTTTATTTTATTTTCTCACTTTCAGAAAGCATTTTACACAGGTTTCGATCTTGGGAAAAACTTGGAATCAGTAGAAAAAAAACTAACTCAACAGTTTTTGTCTTTACAATAGAAACCTTTCAGGAGTCAAAATGGAGACTAAAAAAATACATGCAAAACATACTCCTCTCAAAACACAACTGGAAACAAAGCACCAAACTACACAGATATGCAGAATGAAACAGCATTGAACACCACAGAAGTTGTCTTCATAAAAGGTGTAAAAGTCACCTAATTCACTAGGCACTGTCACTTGGCTAAACAGAAGAGACAATAAAAAAATATTGTCCACAAACTTGCAATTTCAACTCAAAGGCTGTAGCTAGAAATCCCTCTATGTGTCATGCTTTAATAGCGACCTGCAAGACAAAAAACCCAACAGTCAGACTTCAAGGATTGAGAGATTTCTGGCTAAATCCATTGCCTCTCCTCAAACCTGCATCGAACCTGAGCCTGATGTCCTAGAGGTAACCAAACTCCCAAATTCCTGTTTTAACAGAGTTCTGGAGGAAGAAACAGGATCTCAACCTCAAAACAAAGGCTGTTATCTCACTTGTTTCTTCCAAACTAAGTATTTGCTCTGTCCTCAAAACGTTGCCAGTTGCTCGATGAAGCATGGAAGGAACTGTGGCTCAATAAAATATCCACACCAAAGTCAATCTTAGGGGACAAAACAGCTCAAAAGAAGTTCAAGGAATGGGAAATTTCCTTTTGAGAGGTGAACTCTGTGACTGGGTCAGGCCCAGTTAGGGCCAGGTTGGATGGGGCTTGGAGCAAGCTGGTCTATGGAAGGTGTCCCTGCCCATGGCAGGGGGTGGAATGGGATGAGCTTTAAGGTCCATCCCAACCCAACCCATTCCATGAGTCCAGGACTACTTACGAGGTGAGTAGGATCGGGATCTGGACCGGGATCTGTAGCCCCCTCGGCTGTAGTATGGGGACGGTGACCTCCTCCTGTGACGGGTGACACAAACAATCCCTCGGTTAAAACCAGCACAGGTGAGTGACAGCAGCTTTATGTGGCTACCTCTAACCCCATCCCGGTCTCAGGAATGCAGGTGGGAAAGCTAACAAGCATGGAAGACCTGATCAACATTTCTACTGGGTAACAAAGCAAAGATCTGAATTCTCTTTTTTGTTACCAGTATTATTTTTGACTAACTCAACAAATTTTGACTAATACAAGCTCTTGCACTCACAATCTGCTTTCACGTGACTTTAGTCTGAAGCCAAGAGCATCCCACACAAGCAGGGTAAGCCAAATCCACCTTCACTTTCAATCTGAATTATTGGTCCAAGGTGAAGATTTCCTTGACTAGCAGTGAGTGCTACAGCCAGGCACCCCCAAACCACTCCAATCCAGGCATTCCCAAGTTTTGTGTTTCCTTGCCTTGTTCCACTAATCCAGTACACACCTGTAAAACTGATCCCTGTCCTGAACAGCTCTCCAGCCTCCTCCGCCGCCGCCACCTCCTCCTCTGTGAAAGCAAAAGCAGAACGACTTTTAGGAATTCAAAAAATAAACAGAAAGTTCACTGTACAAAAAAACCCCATCATCAGAGTAAGAAAATGACTTGAAGATAAGACATCATTAGTTCCTACACTGGATGATGCTGAATTACTTCATTTAATATTGATTTTTAAACACTTACCTACTCAAGGAAAACCCTTTAACTTACTATTTTCAAGTAGCAAGATCAATCCACTATCATGAAGAAAAATATTGATTCCAAGGTGGAGCAGGGAAAACCCTCCCACCCTGACATTTTAACACTTCAGAGTCACATTTAAACAAGAGCTGTGATGTAACTTCTCATAGAGAACAGAAACAACATCTTATAGCATTGATATTGAGTGGTTGGACTGGAATCTCCTCAGACTCAGATCAGCAAAGCTTTACCAGGAGACTAAATCAAGTTTAAAGTCCTCTCCAGCTGTTTTGGGGGATTGCTTTTTTCAAAGGTTATTCCTTAATTTACAGACACTTCTTAAGGCAAAGTTAAGCCTCCCATAGCAACAAGGAGAAAACGAAGTTTTAAGAGGACAATTCCCATCTGCCACTGCATTTCCCTTAAGGCTTTACTTTCACAGAGGGCAGGGAATGCAAATGAATTGTTACCAATGCAATTTTTAGGGTGGGGTATGCAATGCCCCACTGCATCTTGAACAATTCCAACTTTTCCTTCCTCAGGGAAGTACTCACAACACACCACCACTTCCCTCTCCCTCAACCAACCAGGGTCTGCAGGAGGGGAAAGTAGCAGACCATGACATTTTTCAAGTAGCCACACACGAGCCATTTGTGGCTCTGTATTTATTCCTAGAATCCCAGAATGGTTTGGGTTGGAGGGGACCTTAAACACCATCCAGGAGCACCCCTGCCATAGGCAGGGACACCTCCCACTAGAGCAGGTCACTCTCACAGGCTCTCTCCTGACCCAATCACAACTTCTGGTAACATCCACAAACCCCTGTCAGAATGAAAAGGCACCACTTAAGCACCAAAGACTTGGGACCATACTGTAATTTTAACACAGAATCCTGCAATTGCATGAATGTCTGGAAACGCAGACAGAAAAAAAATCAACTTTTATCTCTGTGCTCAACTTAACAGTGTCCCAGAAATTCTGAGGATTTTGCAGGGGACAAGGACTTTGCTGGAAAACGCAGAAAACAAATTTCTCTATCACCAAAACCAATTGCACCCTGACCATGTTTACACACACATCCAACCTGACAACGGTTGTTAAAAGAGACTTTAAATGTAGATGTCCAATACACAACAGGTCATGCTCCAATCCCCAATTCTTTATTTTTGGCAACATTTGAGGTGCCATGATTATCAGCAGGAGATACTGGGTACCACTGAAATGTCTCACTTTTTGTCTACTACACTGGGCTCAAAATGTAAGTTGACACTGTAATGCCAACTCCAATATTAATCCGCACCATTTCAGAGCTAACAGATGAACCAACCAGAAATTCTGAAACGAGAATACAAAGAACACATTGTGTTTTTTAAAACTTAGTGCAGATTCAGAAAACATTTTGGTCTAAGACAGGCCACAGGTTAAACCAATCCAATTTCATTTGTACTGAGCAGTCATTTTGGTGAACATTTCACAGGAAGATTCCAGAATGACAGCGAGTGCAAAAATATTCTGGAATAGTTATGTAGGATGAACTGCCTAATGGTTGCACAGGCAGATGAGAGAGCAGAGTTTAAAAAGCAGCCAAATATTCCAAATATGCTCACCTGTATGACCTGCTGTAATAGTCACGGTCATCATAGCCTCTGTCATACCCTCTGTCATAGTAATCTCGTCGCCGTGAGCTGCCACTGCAAGGAGTGAAGAGAACTGCATTTGCAAAGATCCAAAACATTAACTTTGGCTGCAAATCTTGTTAAATTCACACTATTTAAACTGGGTTGTTATTACTTCCCATCCTCACAGTTGGAAGACTGCAAGCACTCCTGTTTTCCCACCAGTGCAGGTGGGAACAGAAATACTTAAATAATTGCTTTTTAAATGATTGAACTTGCAGTTACTCCCCTCAACCTTTATAAACTTCAACCTTTTGGTATCACAGGCACACGAGGAATTCCATTCTGAGACAAGTCTTCATTCACTTTTAACTCTGAAAAAGCTCCTCTTCAATCAACTGATTAAAAAAATCAGAAACCTGTAGTCTCAACACAACCTCACCACAACCACCAGTAAGCTGAAAGTCTTGGGAAATGAACTAGGGAATGACTTGGGAAAACAATTTACACACTGGCAAGTGGGAGTCGAAAGCGTCGTGTGAGAATACAGCAAACTGCTAATCCCGAATATTAACTGACCCACACAGCTGCTCAACCAGTATTTGTCCATTCACTCTTGAAAACCTGAGCTTGCAAAGGACATGAAGGAACATAGCTACATAGGAAAATCAATTAAAATAATTTAGGTATCGTCAAAATATCTTCTTGTTTGACATATGCATTACTATTGATGCTCATGTGTAGTGTTTTCACTGTACAGCACAGCAGCCATAAACAAGGAAACAGAACTTGTGCATTAATGCAAGAGCCCAAGAAACCAGGAAAACCACACAGAATAATCAGGCCTCTCAGAGGAGAAATGGGAGCTTTCACAAAACACTAAATCCTATCCTGTACTATAAAGTGTACTGGTTTGGGGGAAAAAAACCCAACCAAAACCACAGCTAAAACTTACTAAGTGGGTCTTCCCATATAGATTCCAGGGGTAGGTGTGTGAGGTCTTTTTGTTATGGAGAAGTCTACCCGGATCCTTCTTCCATCCAGCTCCATTCCATTGGCACGTTCCTTCGCCTAAGGAGTGACAGAAGAGCATTAGCTGTAGGTATGAACTTTAGCACCAACACGAATTCCTAACCACTGCTTTAAGTGTTAAAATGTCCTAAAACGGCTCAGTTTGGAGGCAGGTCTGAGTGTCACATCTTACAGGGAATGTAATTCACATCTTACAGTGAATGCAATCTGTAAGACACTCTACACCAGCTGGATTTAAGTGCCAGTAACCACTGAAAATGTGACTTCTGTGGCATTAAAATCCTGAAAGGAACATCACTGAGCAACTGTTCCAGTGCCTCTGACACGATTAAGAGCAACCTTTAAACAGGCTGATGTAGGGAGATGTAACTACTCCACTACACAACATAAAGCATTCACAAATTAAAAGAACACCACTAAGGTATTCAAATACATCCTTCAAACTACAATAACCTTGAATACAATATCAGAGTCATAAATAAAAATTAAAAAACCCAAACTAATTGTGGTTTGCTTTTTTTTTTTTTCGGTCTGCCAAGTAGCAGGACTTACACCCCAAACTTCAACCCAACAAGGAAGCCTTCAGGCCAGATGTGGAAAAGATCGGAGACTTTCAGGAGAGGAGTTTATGCAGAATATTAGCCTTGTTCCAGCCTGTAAAGGGCAGCTCTACAAGGACTGGAGTGAGTGTAGGATTCTCTACTGGGTGACTACACAATCCCCCATTCATTCTGCAGCATTTGTAAGCCCAAATTCCGTGATTATGAGATTCCAAGTATTTTTCAGGCTATGAGTTTCCCATGGCTATACTGTGTGCCAGAACATACCCCCCAGGAGCTCAGAGCCCAGCAAACATAAGGCACACACTGTGCACCCCAACCTACTTCCTTGGCATCCTCAACGTTCTCGAAGTAGACGAAGGCGAACCCTCGGGAACGCCGTGACTGCTGATCGTACACGATGGAAACGTCGGCGATGGGCCCATACTTGGAGAAAACCTCTCGCAGGTCCCGTTCTGTAGTGTACAGACTCAGCCCAAACACCCCGAGACAACAGTTTGGGTCAGGATTTGCCTAAAGGGAGGGACACAGATACTAGAATGAAATCGGGTTTATTTGCAGTGCAAGCTATTTCTCAAGTTGTGACTGTCAGAGCTTCAAGATGGACAACAACAAAGGTGGGGCTGAGGTCTGGGTCACCCACTAACAGACAGTAATAAATTAAACCTACAGAACACAAGCCTTTCACAAACCCCCTTCGTGTTTCTCAGGGCACAGAGACTGATTGCGGGATGCATCCACGACCATGACTCATCCCTCACACACGTACCCTGTTTCCAATGTGACGTCTCCGAGTAGACATGGGGGAATGACTGTGACTGTGCCGTCGCCGGTAGTCCCGACTGTACGACCTGCTTCTGGATCTCCTGTGGGAGCGGGAACGGGAGCGGGACCTGGTGTAGTGTCTGCGGGAACTCCTCCTCGATCTAGACCTGAGGGAAAGAACAGAAAGGTACAGTGTTGGGCTTGTTCGGGGGTTTACCATTTCAAAAATCCCTCAGATAGTCACAAAAAGCTCGAATAATTGTTTTCCAAAATCCTGCAGCACCACATACCTCAGCTACAATCCATTTAGTCACTACTCTCAAGGACTGTGTGCTAAATCTTTACTATCAGATTACTGCAGATGCTCTCAGAGCACTCCTGCTGCAGTCCAGGAAGCTGCACTTGATCACCGTCAGCTCTTCCCTTAACAAAGCCACCTTGCTGTGACACACTAGTGCTTAGAATATTCACAGTATTTAGGTAAAAACAAACGGGGTGGCTTTCTCTTCACATGTATCAGACAAAGGGGACAGTAAATATGCATTAACACAAAGCATGCACCACTGAGGAGGGCACTCTCTTACTGCTGTCTTGGGTGACACTGAGAAGCAAATGCACTCTTTCAAGTCTGGCAAACGCCCCTGAAACAGGGCTGAACACAGTCTAAAGAAATCAAGCCTGAGCTGGCTCATTTACCTGCTGGTATTTCAGCAGTTATTTAGCACTGCTTGTTCATGAATATTTACATGTTCACACCCTAAGTGCATTTATGCAAAGGTGCAACTGCTCACGAATTAATTTTCCCCCCCAATTTTTGTTTCTTCACGAGCTCTGTGGACATGAGGGTCTGAAACTCTTTAATTCCTTCTCCCAAAACCTCAGCCTTCCCAAGACAGCCAATCCTAGCGGAGAAGCTGGGCACTGACACGGGGCTACTACACCTGATCTTGGTCTGCACTGAGTAACCTGCACTCCACACCACCCCGAAGAAAAACCCTTGCAAGGCTAAGAAGTGCAATAAATAGTGTAATAGTCACTGGATCTGAGTCAGAAATTGCTGATTTTCAGGCTCTTGTGTCTTAAATGTCCCCTTTCTCTAATTCCACAGCAGCACCACCACACTGGCATGAAGGAAGCTCTGAACTTGAACTCCTTTTACTCCTGAGCATTTAACAGCTTCTTCCAGGATTTCTCATCAAGTGTCACCAGACAGCCAAACTGTACAATCTACCTCCTCAAAAAACACCTTCAACCTCATCAGGAGTGAGCCAGAGAAGCTCAACTTAAAATGCATATTCATGCCTAGGAGAAATTAATTCAGCATGTTCCATTACAGCACTTGTTACTATGTATTTATAAACAAAACATTATTTTTGGCAACAAAATAAAAAAAAAAGAGAGAATTTCCCTGAAGCTGGGAAAACAGTAAAAAAAAAAAAAAGACAGAAATTATAATATCAATAACAAAAAAAAAGAGCTCCACACATGCACACAGCCACATATCAACCACTGATACAGGAAAAAATTACGGCAAACACAGAAATGGTATTTCAGGTACCAGAATGGTATCAGCCAAAGACAGGAGCTACGAACTTCAACAGAAGTAGATTTTAAAATCAAGTATATCCACACCCCAACTGATAAAAACACCAGGACACAGGTTGGTTCCCAAATCAAAGTTTAATTTATAAAGCTGGTAACTCAAAAATACATTTGCAACAGAAACTACCAAGAAATACAGAAGTTATCACAGGGTTATTTCTCTGGGGAAAGCCAGAGTTAAATGATCTGCCCTTGACCACATCCCAATGTGTGACAGCATTGAACAGAGATTAAAGTATGTTGTTTCTAAATATGTGCCTCGACACAATTCTGTCCAAATCTACTAATCAACATTAACTCTGGGATGTAATTCCATTATTTCCAGCCACATGCATCTTCAAGACAGCTGTTAAATGCTCAGGAAGCTGTGGCAGTTATAAACTTCTACTTTTTGGTCATCAAAAAGTAGAAAGTCAGTTGCCAGGTTATCATCTAAAGACTGTTTATTGCAAAAGCAAGATTTGCCAGGTCTCTCATAAATTCTACATCTTGTATCTGCTTCTTCAGAATTGTACACAATCTGTGACTGCATTTTTACTGAGTATTGTGGTTATTCTGCATGTGGGAGACATGGTGCTTTAAAGAGTATGGAATCCCTGGAGTCATACAGATTAAGAGGCAGGAGGATATGCTGGGAGGGTGTCCTGACTTTGCTGTATCAGTATTAAAAGGCTCCCCAGAGGTGTTTCGCAGCCTCCCTCCCCCGAGGTTTTCAAACCCCAACTGGATAAAGCCCTGACAGCAGGGTCTCAGCCCAGAGCTGAGTGCCCTGAGCAGGATCTGGGACTGGACCCTTCCTAAGCTGCCCCATCATCATCTCTCACTGCTGGCACTTCCACAGGTCACTCCAATTCCACACTCTGTAATGGTACTACTCTAACAAGTATTTATCCATTTTATATGACACATTTCTACTTATACTACAGGGACTGCCAGGTGCATGATATGACACTTGTGACTGTGCGTGAATTAAACAAAAACCCTCATTCTTCTGCTGTCAAAGCTTCCCAACCATCTTTCTTCTCACAAAAGCCTTTCATTCTGATTTTGCAAGATTTAACACACTATTTGATAGTGTTTTCAACCGTGGGTGATTGCAGACAGCACAATATCTTCCTCCAGCCTGCCCCCCAGGCTTTGGCAACTCATTGCTTGTTCACATTCAAAGTGTGCTGTGAACAGCTCACCGGGAAACCCCACTGCTGAAACCCCACTTTTTTTAGCCTGAATGCCTAAAAATGAGTAAAGAAATGATCAACACATTAATTTCTGCAGTCAGCAGTCAACTATCTACTCTTTTAAAAGGAGTAAAAATACTCCCTGCACACAGCTTGCTCAGCAGGTGAGTATCAGGAGAGGTAATACAGTGCAAAAGGCACATGGATGTTTGTGCTGCCATATAAATAAATACAATAAGCACGTTCTCCACAACTTTTCTGGAGAACTTGCAGAGCTGTCTAATATTCAAAGCTTCCCACCCTGTTAATTATCAAGTTAAATCAACATATTTAAAATGTGAGACTGTGAAATTCACATTTATCTCTACTGCTTCTTTTCACTACTCCAGGAACATCACTGCTTCCAGTGAGGAAAGATAATACACAAATTTGACTTAAATGGGAAATCTGCTGATGCACCAAACTCTGTTAATGCACAGAAAAACTAAGACCGAGAGTTCCCGGTAGTCCATGCTCAGAAACAAGTCAATACTCCAAGAGATAAAAGGCAGGCACTTCCAATGCGTATCAGCGAGGATACAAACCTACATAGCTGACTTAACTGTTGGAAGAAGCAGCAAAAATACCTAAATTTATATAATTTGGCTTTCCCAACCCTGAAACCACACACACCCCTCTGTATTCCATGTCCACAGATGATCCACCAACTCTGGAAACGGAGTTGGCTAAGCTGGGCCACCTCTGACAATCATCTGACTCATGAGGAGGAGGAAGAGGTAAAAGAAGCAAACTCACCTGGATTCAGACCTGGATCTAGATTTTGACCTGGAGCGCCTGGAATCCTCCTTAGAGCGAGATCTTGCAGGGGTGTGCCTCCCCGACTTGCCAGACCCATGAGCACTTCCGCTTCTGGAAGCAGAACGGGATTCCTGCACGCAGATATTGAAAGCCTAATTTGTACACAATTCCTTGTTCACCTAGGGGCTGTAAACAAGCTCCAGTGAAATAAATGGTAAATATTCATAGCTATGTGTCCGGGCAGTCGGCATTAGCACTGCCTAGATTTTTAAGGAGTTTTTTTTTCCCTGGTAGACACTTCTTTACCCTGCATGTACTTTTGCTAATAAACAGATAATGCATGCATGTTTAGCAAAATATACAGGGACACATAAACAGACTAGTAATTACTTAGCGTAGTGCTTTCAGATTCCAGATTACTTCTTATCTTAACTTCATTTTTATTCCTTTTCTTCATTCTTCCGTTTCAAATTCTGACTTCTTTCATCTTCCCCACTTCACACAAATTGCTCAATATTCTACAAGTGGGACTTCTGGTCTGATAATTAGCATGCATTCACTTTCTTTTTTTTCAAATTTCAGCTTCACTTATTCCTGAGCTTCAAATAATTCTCATTTATAAAACTTGTCAAATGGCGACTTCCGCATTTTCCTTCTTCAACATTAACCTTAATAGAAAAAGAACAGGATGAAGAATATTTAAGAACTCCAGGATAAAATCTAGTGCCAAAACTGAAACTAGAAAAAAAAAAGTGTTGTGGACTTTTACTATAAATGCAGTTCAAGAATTGAGTCTTCCAAAGCCCTACGATTTTATCAACAGGTTCAGTCAACTCAGTTTAACTTAGTCCTAAGCAGCTGAATTTGCTATTTATGCCTGTATTTAATAGCAAGTGCAACTGGATCAACTGAGTACCTACTAAGGAACTGGCAGCATCAGGAAAACTCAAAATAATTTGCACTATCAGCCACATACTGAAACAAAATCAACTCCAGTGAGGTCCTGCTGCAGCCACTGAGGGATGTGCTTTTGAATGCAGAAAGCACAGCGTGGTTGGTCCTTCCATGAACTACAACTATCTGAATTTTGGGTCCTCCTGCAGTCTGGCAGCCCTGGTGTGAAGGTTTAGGAGCACACACCCCCAGCTGCCTGCACAAGTGGGATTACACGTGCAGGCTTCGTGCTTCTACAGAAATCTGAATTTCCCACCCGAGAACTGCACTTGTGTGCCCCACACTCCAAACTGCCCTGGAGTAACAACCCACCTGCTCTGTTATTTACTGGCAATCTTCTCTGGCAGTGACATGACCTAATTAACAGTTTCAGCGCACGTATTTTTATTTTTAAATCGGTATAATGCTTGGCTTTAGTCATATGCTTTAAACACCTGAACACACTAGAAAGTATTCTTCATTTCAAGATATTAGAGAAGATTTAAAATTCAGCAGAATTATACTTTTTTCTAAAAACAATATTAAATTTAGTGTAAATCCTGATGAAGAAAGCTCACTAATGACACTGGGTACCACATTTTTCTCAAAAATTCCTTCTTCTATCTTTGTAACATCTCTCAAACCTGAACATTAACTTAACGGGAATCCACTCAGCATTCAGAAATTCATTTGCTAACCTGAAATTTAATCATGCTTCAACCACTTCCATACAACTTCAACCAAATTTTACCTGTTTACAATTCCCTACCACACAGGGGAAAGGAACATGACTTACAGGATAAAGCAAGTTTGCAAT
The DNA here is from genome assembly GCA_013398015.1 of Oreocharis arfaki. Lineage (NCBI taxonomy): Eukaryota > Metazoa > Chordata > Aves > Passeriformes > Paramythiidae > Oreocharis > Oreocharis arfaki. The sequence goes on along the minus strand of VZRR01005685.1, from coordinate 15,377 downwards.
TAATCCGAAGAGCAACAGAGACAGCACAAAATTGGTCAAGGCTGTATTCTTCATACAGATGTTTAAGGTTTTGTTCTAAACTACAGCTTCCCCATGTACTAACACTGCAAAGGGCAGGGGGAATATTAAGGAGCAATTTAAGCTACAATTAACTAATTTAACCTAAACCCATTACTGCCTTCCAAAGGAAACACTCCACAGAGATGAGTTCTGAGTTAATATACTAATTTTGCCATAAGAAGTCTTAGCTCTTTAACAAAGTTAGACAAAGCAAGATTGAAGAAGGACTAAAATCCAAACTAAGGCTGTTCTTCAACTGAGGAAAAATACTTCAATTCACAAAAGATAATCTGGGCTAAACAGAAGGAGCTGTGTCCAAATACAGGTGGTCTGAGACCAGAAAGGAAAGGAGAGGAGAAATGCAGGATCAGAGGGAAGCAGTTGGGAGGATTTTGCTCATAAATACACCCCAAACCTTTTTCAGAGCTTTTAGAAGTCAAAAAGCTTTGAAGAAATGAGTAGAGAACAGGTAAGTCTTCATTTATTTGGTACATTTTTCAGGCAATTAAGGTTGATGTGAGATCTGGACACTGAGGAGCTGAGCAGAAACTCGGGAAGAAAAAGTCCTTCAGACAACTATCTACCTTAAATCAAAACAATTAAACAGCTGGCCTATTTTCATTCAACTCCTTTGCACTTCACATTTCCCAGTCTTTAAACATCCACTTTTTTTCCCAGATCATCCTTCAATCCACCACACTTTACAGGATTATGGCACTTCTTTATTCCAATCTTAGAGGAATTCAATACACCTCATCTGCTCTGGATATCACCAAGACTGGAAATAACCCCCAAAATTACCAAGTTGCCCCTTTTCCACCCCAAGCCCCAGAAATCCTCACTATCCAAAGTTCCAAGAACTGGGGGTCTGCAGCACTGCAAATTTCATTTACACCCTTGAGGGTTCACACCAGTCTATCCCACAGCTCATTTCTCCCATCTGGTTTTGCTGTTCATCGTATTTTCTTTTCCTACTCTTTGTTCTTTCACTCTGTGAATTTTAAGTTATTTAAAAATGCCAAAGTGGGCTCCTAGCATGACATGGGGAAGAGGGAAGAAACAACATTCTCTATCCTGCCTATATTCCAGCACCGTTAGTCAGCAGATCCAGATTGGTATTCACTGAACAATAACCATCTTTTCCCCCTAACATTAAGTTTGTCAAGCGTGAATTTAACCTCGCTCCTCAGATGCCTTGGTCTTTATCAACAGTTCTTCCCCCCCATCAGGCACTTCTGGAATTCACACTGAAGCCCTTAAGTCCAGGTTTGTGGATCCCAAATGGCTCTTTCCAGACCTTGAGCACACCCAAATGAAGTGTGATACTGCAAGGATGATTTTAACAGCTCTAAGCACACTCACAAGGAGTGTTACGGCCATGTACTCTGAGCAGGGAATGTCCCAAAGAAGGATTATTTGGGGGGCAGTAGGGAGGAAAGGTTTCCATGGACAGGAGCAGCTGGAAAGTAGGTGATGGCCACAGTTCTTCGTACTTCTGAGATCCAGTTTTTCCTCACAGGAGGGGAAGTTATAGATTTCAGTCAGTAAGGTAAGATACAGAGAAACAGGAGTATTAAGGTTTTATAATCATTAATTCCTATGAAGTTCTGTATTTCCACCTGTTTTCCTAAGGAAAGGTGCAGCCTCACATGACATTAGCAGATCTGCAGCCTCTTTATTCAAGGTGTCACTGTGCTGACTCCACATTCTCCAACCTCTCCACTATGGAACAGTTGCCTCTCTTTCCCTCAGGGACACGAGATCACTGCTGGGGGAGCTGGGGATTCACTCTGAGGGACGGCAGAACCATCCCTTTCCACAGGTTTCCAAGCCCCACACAGAAAGAATACAGTGTGTTTTAAATCAGGCCACTGCTTCCTCCCACCACCTCTGCCACTGACCCTGTGGGCTCTTCCATCACCTCCAGTTTCCTGCAAGGTGGCAGGAAATTAATCCATCAGCAAAACCCAAATTCTTTTCTGACAGGTTTGGGAATTGAATCAGCTCCCCAAGAGGTCCCATCAAGTGCCAGCTGGTGAGAGAGGAACACAGGGAATGGTCCATCCCTCCGGTGGCACTGAGCTATCAGCAAGTCTCTAGCCTCAAACTGCTTCCTCAGACCTCCTTCTCCCACAGTCCAGTAATAAAAATCACTCTTTTTTGAAAATACATGTATTAAATACCTTGAAAGCAATCTGTAAATTGAGCATTTATACATTAAAAACAAACTAACAAACAACCCACCCTGACTCACGTACTGAACACCTTCTGACCACATACCAAGCCATCACTATCATAATTAACTGGTTCACAGAGTAGGACTCATTAACTTAGCCTTCAACTAGTCTTCTTCCAATCCCTCCATGTCTGAATCCCATGTGCTTGAGTGAGAACAATTTCAATGAAAACAAAATTGAGTTGGAAAACCATGGCATTGCAGCATAATGACAGCATCTCGGGTATATTCCAGTATTTAAGTATTGGAAGCATTTAATAATTTATAGTTTCTTCAGTCAAAAAGTTTCTAGAGTTCATCCCACTACGGAGCATAAGCTGCAAAAGAGAATTCAAGTTCGGATTTTTTCTTCTTATTATCTCTTTTCTTCCCCCCCTTTTCAAAAATGCCATAAGCCAGTGGAAATTCGTGCTGCTGCTTGAACAAGTCCCATTCCTGGCAAAAGCACCTGGAATTTCTTCTTCATCCCGGAAGCTGCCATGAGATCTCAATCAAGCCAAGCCTGCAAACCAATGCAGCTGGAAATGGAACAAAACGAGATCCAGCTGATTGAATTCCCAGATCTGACTGACTGTACAAACGCTACTAAGGGAGAGAGCAGGAACACGTTTTCAGGAGCACAATTCCTGCTGGCAGCCTGCACTTCGGACAGTTTAAGACAGTTGTAGTCATATTCCAGATTATTTATCCAAACACTCTACTACTTTGCAGAGACTCCAGCTTGGAAAAGCAGAAAAGCCATTGACTCAGTAAAACATAAGCCTTAAGTAAGCAAAAAACCCCATAAACAACACTGGCAAGAGCAGAAAGAACACCAATCCCTGCTCCAGCCTGGAATAGCAGGTGTGTAGCTCTATGGTTTCAGCTTTACAAACAGGTCCATTTCAAACAACTTACCTATTTAAAAGTCACAAAAGTTCAGATATAACTCATCTGAGGCACTAGCAAAGACTGCCTATAAATGCTTTAATACACTTTTAAAATTAAAAGTATAAAAAAGCGGCACACAACAATTTCTGCCCCAATACCCTGCACAATTGTGTTTTCCACAAAAAGACTTTGTTATAAAAGCTTTATTATTTCCACTCTTTCTGACTGAAAACACAATGCAGGTTATCCTGGCAAACTTTAGTAAGATTAAACTGGCTTCCAGTCCAACTAGCACAACAATTAAAGCAACTTTAAAAAAACTAACACACAAATAATCCACCTTGAGCAAAAAATACTCCCTCACTAGAAACACTCCAGAGTGAATGAAGATATCAATGAAAAGATTACACTGGCGCTGGCACGAGTCTATTCCTTAATCCCTGTCTTTCACCATTCATTCCCATTTTTAGCCCCTTGGAGACCAAATTCTTCTCATCTCACCTACCTTGAAGCAAAACCACTCAGATACTACGGCTTCTTATAGTGAATTAATACGATAAAACCATATTTTAAGAAACACACTGCTCAGAATTACTACGTTCTCTAATACTTCTTGTCCCCTCCCGTTTAAAACTTAGGAACTTATCACCTCCACAACTCCCTCCGATGCTGCTCTAAGATGTTTGAATTATGCTGAAAAAAAACCCCAAAACACAGTGCTGACCCTAATTAAAGGCATCAAAGGCAAATAAGCTTGACCCACTAAATAAAAAGCAACTACACATGTGCATCACAAACGTGAAGCTTAGCAAGTCATCTATTTCGGCATTAATAAAATGCCCATCAGGACAGTGAGATCTTGCCGACACTGTAAGTCTTGAGAGATATCTGCTTCAGGTTTCACAAAGCGAAGGGGTTGCCTCCGACTATCAGGTTTAAATTAGAGGAGAGCCAGAGCCAACCGGACGCTAGGCCCGAGAAGCAACTATTGTTACAGACGAGAGGGAGAGAACAGCGGTCTAAATTAGAGAGCAACTCAAGAGTGGATTGCAAGGCGGCTCTGGAGAGAGAATAACAACAGGATTCCCCTTCCGCAAGGGGGGGATGGAGGGCTGCGGACCCCTGAGGGTTCGGGGCCGCCATTTTGTCCCTCCCGGGCGCGCGCGGCCCCGGCCCAAGATGGCGCCGGGCACCTCACGCGGGGAGCGGCCCCTCCGCCATTGACCCCACCGCACCGCTTCACCCGCCTCTCCGCACCCGCGGAGGCTCCGCCACTCGCGAAAGGGGACACAGGGGCTTACGGGGGGACGCGAGGGCGCCGGGGCCACCCGAAAAAGATGTAGGGTGTGTGAGGAGGGGAGGGAGGGGGGCCCGGCCGCGCTGCGCGCTCGGGCTCCGTGTATTACCCGCTCGCCGTAGTTTTGCTCCCCGCTGTCGCTCATCGTCCCTGTCCCACCGCTCCCGCCGCCGCCGCCGCCACCCGAACCGGACACGACCGTCCCCGGCGACAGCGCCGTCCGCGCGGGAAGTGACGAGATAGCGGGGCCGCGCGCGCGCGCTCGGCAGGACACGCCCCCGGGGGGACGCCCCTGAGGCGAAGGCCGCGCCCACGTCCCAAAGCCACGCCCCTCACGGCACCGCCCCTGGAGGGAAGGCCACGCCCTCCGCCCGCAGCCGAGGCCGCCTGTGATGCGAGACCACGCCCCCAACGAGGCCGCGCCCACTCCCCCGCCCCCTCAACCTTCGCAGACATGGGCGCAAAGGCCACGCCCCCCAGTTGAGGCCACGCCCCCCGCTGGCACCCGTGAGGCGAAGATGCCACGAAGCCCCGCCCCTGTGAGGCCCCGCCTCTCCGCCCCTCAGGTGAGTCCCCACTCTCAGGTGAGGCCCCGCACTCTCGCCCCAGGTGAGGTCGCGGCTGTCGCCCTCCCCAGGCCGCAGAAACACTTTAAAAATGTGATTGCAAGGGGCTTTTTTTTGAGCGTTGAAGCATTAGTTCAGAGCACGTGGGGAGGGGAGAGCGGGATATTTCTTAGGCACCCACTCGAGGGCAGCAGAGTGTCGCTGAAATGGCGGGGTTTTCCTCCGTCCTTGGCATTGTTTCTCCATAAAACATGTGAAACGTGGAGCGTCACAAACACCTCTTCTCCATTGTATCTGTTTTATGTCACAAGCAGCATCCTTAAAGCACCAGCAGCCCCAAAGGGCCAGGACTGTGAAGGGATTAGCAAAGGACACCCACACAGAGAGGACCACTCGGACTTAAAACACACACCTGTAGTTTAACCAAAATACCGACTTCTTCAGTGCTTTCCAAACCACAGCGCTGCACAAGGGTTGGAGTCGGGAGACAGGAGGCAACATTGCACCTGCTCAGCTCATCCCAGTGAATCCCAGAATTGTCTGGTTTGAAGGGACATTAAAGCTCATCCATTTATATTCCGTGCCACGGGCAGGGACACCTTCCACTAGCCCAGGCTGCTCCAAGCCCCATCCAATCCGGCCTTGGACACTTGCAGGGACGGGGCAGCCACAGCTGCTCTGGGCACCCTGTACCAGGTCCTCCCCACCCTCACAGGGAACAATTTTTCCCTAATATCTAATCTAAACCAACTCTTTTTCAAATTGAAAGTGCACCTGTTACCCCACAAGCTGCTGCTGCAGGACATAATCCAGCTCCAGAAGTGCTTCTGTAACCATCTGACATCCCAGCAGTGATTATTTTTCTTCACTGAAATGCATTTCCTGTGCAGTGAGGGCTGGCTAATGCCCTACATGCCCCGTTGTGCTGTTAAAAAGCAGCGAGGCAGAGGCCTGAACAGGTCGGTTCCTCTTCTAATTGGGATTTTTGGCTGCCGGGACTATTCCTGGTGCCATTCCCCACACAGATTGAAGTGGCAGCAGCTGACAATGCTGAGAGAGCAGGCTGGAGGCAAAGTGCAAAGAGAAGAGAGCAAGTGGCTGATGGTTTCACGGTGCATTCCCAGGTGCTGACTACAGAGACACCCGGGGGAACCCCAGCTCCATTTCCATCACCTCTGACACTCGTGAGAAGAGACAAGCCAGAGGTTGCTTGGCTGCCTTCCCTTTCCCTGTCAGCCCCAGAACGCAAAGGTGAATTTATCAGCTAAAGAGGAAGGTGAGCAGTATTTTCGCAGCTTTTGCTGGTTCAAAAATACCACAGGGTTTTTTTTTTATGCCAATGGTTTCATCTCAATGCTTTGCTCATGTTACAGAACAGTTACTGACACACTGATCCTGAGCTGGAAGGGACCCACAGGGATCATCCAGTCCAAATCCTGGCCCTGCACAGACATCCCAACAATTCCCCCCGTGCCTGAGAGCGTTGTCCAAACGCTCCTGCAGCTCTGGCAGCCTCGGGGCCGTGCCCATTTCCTGGGGAGCCCGACCGCCCTCTGGAGGAAGAACCTTTTCCTGATATCCAGCCTAACCCTGCCCTGACACAGCTCAGGCCCTGTCTGTGGTCACAGAGAACAGAGACTGGAGCTGCCCTTGGGAGGAAGCTGCAGCCCCTAATGAGCGCTGTCCTCAGCCTCCTCTCCTCCAGGCTGAATAGACTAAGTGACCTCGGCTCGTCCTGCCTTTGTTGCAGGAAGTTTAATGGACATTTATTCTCCAGCTCTTGGTCTATATTTACAAATCTAGGCAGTACTCGACCCTCAGAGACTGTAGACCCCAAAACTCTGCCTACAACTCTCACTGCAGAGCAAGGCATTGCCCACCTCTCCTCAAGATCTTCCCCTTCACCAGTGGGACAAGAAGATACCAGCAGGGATAAATCATTTGGAATTTCCTAGGAAGGAGGGCCTCTTCCCTGTCTCAGTGGTGGCAGACACCCCAATGCTCCTGAAAATAATCTGAGCACGAGAACAGCGCATGGAAGAAAAGAAACAGCTGATCTGAGCAAGTTTTGGTCCTTTCCTTCACATTTAAATTTGGGTAACCAAGAGTTAGGGAAGCCTCCTTGCTTTTGGGGAACACCTGAGCCCGCTGTGCTTGGCCTCTGCAGCAGTGACACAGGTGTCTCAGATGATCCCAAGGAGATTATCTCCCTGCTCCCAGTGGCACCCAGAGAGGCAGCTTTTTGTGCAGGGGGTGAAGCTGGACTGAAGAGACATTTTTCTGTTTGCTTAGGCCACTTCCAGCTTGTATTCCAATGTCAGTCTGGATTTGGGGGCCTCTGGGCCGTGGTCTCCACAGACATATTCCTGCCGGAGTTTGTAAAACCGCTTGTGCAGGTAAATTAACAGTCTCACCTGTGCCCTGGACACTGTTTCCCACAGCATTCTCCCTGAGAAATTTCCTGCTCATGGCTTCTACCAGTGCGCTGTTTGCTGGGCAAAAACCTGGCTGATGGCTGGGCACCGGGAATGGTGGGAATGGAGTTGCATCCAGCTTGGGCTGGGCACCCCTGGGGAGCCCCAGGGCTCAGTGGTGGGCCCAGCACTGTTTAATATCTTTATCCATGATCTGGACGAGGGGATTGGGCACCCTCAGTACGTTCGTAGGTGACACCAAGTTGGGTGGGAGTGTGGAGGGCAGGAAGGCTCTGCAGAGGGATCTTGCCAGGCTGGATCTGTGGGCTGAGGACAATGGGGTGAGGATCAATAAGGCCAAGTGCCAGGTCTTGCCCTTGGGTCACACCAACCCCATGCAGCCCCAGGCTGGGGACAGAGTGGCTGGAAAGCTGGAAAAGGCCCTGGAGGTGCTGGTGACAGCAGCTGGACGTGAGTCTAGGTGTGCCCAGGGGGGCAGGAGGCCAGTGGCCCCTGGGCTGTCCCAGCCATGGTGTGTCCAAGACTGTCCCTCTGTGCTGGGCACTGTGAGGCCCCTCCAGTCCTGGGGACAGTTCTGGGCCCACCAGTTCAGGAAGGACATTGAGGGGCTGGAGCGTGTCCAGCAAAGGGAACAGAGCTGGGGAAGGGTCTGGAGCACCAGGAGTGGCTGAGGGAGCTGGGAAAGGGGCTCAGCCTGGAGAAAAGGAGGCTCAGGGGGGCCCTTGTGGCTCTGCACAACTCCCTGACAGGAGGGGGCAGTTGGGGGGGGTGGGGCTCTGCTCCCAGGGAACAGGGACAGGAGGAGAGGGAACGGCCTCATGGTTACGGCTGAAATGCTAAAATAAGGAGCAAGTTCCATTGTGCCCAGTGCTCTGTAGAGACAGTTGTTATCAGTTCCTTTTGCCAACAACATGCATCCTGTGAATACATTTACATGGGAATTGGGATCCTGCAGATTTGCAAATCAAAGTAAAATATGATGTTTCCTTATGCAGAGCGTGTGATGCTGTGAGATACACAGGAAGGAGCCTGAAGGGATCAGGATGATACGTCCCTCCTTCATAAAGAGACCAAAAAAACATGGGAAAAGGGCAGAACATTAGAGTCAAGGTGGGCCAGGAAGCTCCCTCTTGCCCTCCTCCTTTCTGAGGATTTAGTGAAGGGAGTGCAAACAGAGTGGGAGCTGTAGGGAATTTTAAAAGGATCTGGAGAAAGGCACAAAGAGGCACAGGGAGTTGAACCAGCACTTTTCTCCACCCAGATCTGCCAAGCACAATGCTGCTTTGCAGCCAAGTTGTTTCACCTCTTAATCCTGTTCCTTCCTCACATCCCCCCTTAGGAGGTCAGTGTCATGCGAGAACAAAGATTAAGTGACGATTAAGAGCATTTAAGTGAAGATTAAAGATTAGGAACAAAGAGTGAGTGAAAAATCAGGAGTAGAAAATGTTTGTGGTAAGGAGCTGCTGTAACAGCTCCCAGAACAGCAATTTCCCTCTACCCAGTACTGTGTAATCCCCAAAATTGATCCCAAGTGGAGAAGAGTGGCTCATGCCTACACTGCTGAGGTCTCTGGGCTGCTCTGACTATATCTAAATCAACTCCTGGTGGAAGCCTTCTGGCTGTTCCTCAGTTGAGCAAATGCTGAAGTCCATCCATAGGTCCTGCTAATCTGTGCTAATTGAGATTGAATTTTGATGTTAATTGTTTCATTTTTTTTTTCAACAGAAAACGAACCAAAGGAAAAAAATAACCATAAAAACAAAGGTGGGAATTACTTAAATTCCTGATTCCAAGTGCATCGTGAAAGTTTCATAAATCCACCTGCACAGTTTCTTTTCAGGACCGATGGAATGAGTCACCTGCTATATTTGCCGTGTTTGCCATGTAAAAGGCAAACAGGGATGCTCACCCGGGGGTTGTGGCATTTGCTACTGTGGCTGAAAAAGCCACACTTCTGGAGGTTATGGAAAGGAGTTTGTTCTTTCCAGCAGCCCACGTGTGCAGCTGCAGAGCCAGCCTGACAGCTCCCGCTCCCCTCCCCTCTCTTCCCCCACACCACCCACACAGCACGTGGACACGCTTCCAGAGCAACAAGATCCACATCAGGGAGTGAGCCAGCTCGGGAGTCATTAGTGAACGTTGGCTGCTCGCTGCCGAGGGGGACGGACCAGGCTCTCCTGGAGCGTGTGTGGCACCTTTTCCATGTGAGCTCCCCCCCCCGCCATCCTGCTGCAGCCCTTCCTGGCTCTGTGCTGCCCAAAGCTCTGCCACGCCCAGCACCTACGCAGCTCTTTGCTGGAAGGGGATCAGAGAAACGATCCTGCTAGGAAAAACCTTTATCCTCTAGTGCCAGCTCACCTTCCTGCCGAAAGAGCAGATGGAAATCAGCAGAACAGAATAGAATCATTTCTGTTGGAAATCAAGCCCAACTATAAATCTCACACTGCTGAGTCCACAACTTGTTCCCTGGGAGCAGAGCCCGACCCTCTCCGGCTGCCCCCTCCTGTCAGGGAGTTGTGCAGAGCCAGAGGGTCCCCCCTGAGCCTCCTTTTCTCCAGGCTGAGCCCCTTTTCCAGCTCCCTCAGCCGCTCCTGGGGCTCCAGCCCCTTCCCCAGCTCTATTCCCTTCCCTGGACACACCCCAGCCCCTCAATACTCACTCTGTGCAGTTGGCTGTGATTTCTCTTTACTGTGGGTGTCTGCCTCGGGAATTCATATTTGTTGGGTGAGACAGATCTTGTCTATTGGGAAATTCCTCATCCTGGTCAGGCCACTGGAGCTGTTCAGAGTCCCCAGGTGGCTTCAGGTGTGGCTGTGGTGTCTGTGCAGCTGCTCTCTGGTGATACAGGGCTAGTGCTGGTGTGGTCATACGGGACAACAGAGGGAGCAGGAGCTTTCCTGGAAATCCTCTCCAAAGCTTTTTTCCCCAAAACTCCTGTGGAAGCTCCTCTGTTAATTTGGCCCTGGGGTGCTCATCTACCTCCCTGGCTCTGGAAGCGTCTTGTAGACACAGAGGGACTACAGAGGGGATGTTTCCCAAATTGAAAAGTGACAGAGCCTGTGTGATGTGCCTGTCTCCATCCATCATGCCAACAGGATTATTTCGCTGGCTCTTGCCAAACCCTGGCATTTCCTGCCAACATCTAAATAGCGATCCCACACGGTGTTCTGGACCCAGAGCAGTGACGGCTGCGGACAGGGACTGTCCCATGGGTGGAAGAGCTGCTGGAGAGCTGCCAAGAGCATCCTCAGAACTACAGCATGGCCAAGCCTGCCGTGACCCCACGCTGCAGCACTTATAGGAACAACTTGTTGTTTAGAGATGAGACATTCTCAAACGCATGGGGCTTTTCTGAGGAAAAGGAAAGGGCAGGGAGCAGAGCACATCTCCAGGAGGGCTGACCACCTCTCTGGGATACCAGGAAGATAAAACTCTCTGAATGTCTCTCCCAGAGCCATGTTGCTCCTTCTATCCTGTTTAACAGCTTTTCTTAACCAGGATGGTGCTTGGCAGGGATCAGCTTCTGGAACACATAAAGCTGCTGTCGGCAGAGTGGGGTTGCACCAGGAGAGGTGGCTCTCATTGCCCTCCCAGCTGCCAGGACTCAAGAGGAGGTGCCCATACAGGCACTGCCAGCTCCATCTCCACAAAGTGTTAGTGACAGCTGACATGGCCAATGGAAGACAAAACCACTCCATGCAGGACCTGAAGGAATGTCAGGAAGCTGCATTGGGGGGAGATTTGGGTTGGATAATAGGAAAAGATTATTCCTCCAGAGGCCAGTGGGGCACAGCCCAGGCTTCCCATGGAATGGGCATGGCCCCAAGGCTGCCCAGAGCTCCAGGAGTGTTTGGAAAATGCTCTCAGACCCAGGGTGGGATTGTTGGGGTGTCTGTGCAGGGCCAGGAGTTGGACTCCATGATCCTTGTGGGTTCCTTCCAGCTTGGGATATTGTGTGATTCTGTGATTCCATGACAGCCAGGAGGGCAGACACCTATCAGTGACAGTGACAAGCCTGCAGAGCAGTGTGGAGGTGTGGCTGCTACTGGCAGCAAGGGCAGTCATCACTATCACTGGCAGCTCCCAGCTCCTTCAAGTTCCCTGTGTGTGACTCACACTCCCAAGAGCAATCCCACACCACATCCAGGTGGTTCAGTTCAGTAGCCAGGACACTCGGGGAGTTCTAACTTTTCCTTCTGAGGCTGTTGTGGGAATCACAAGTGAGCTGTGAGACCCTGCATAAAGGAGTCAGATCACAGCAAATGTCCTGGTTGGAAACGAGAGGAAAAAATACATACAAGGATTATGTGCAAGAAATGGCTTTCCTGGGCCCTCCACAAAGCCATTAAACAGGTTCTAACAGGCTTATTTTATAAAACACTGTTATGGAGCTGGAAAGGAAATGTGAGGCTGCTGCATAGTGCAGACCTGACTGAAGGTATTTCAGATATGAGCCCAAGTGTGCAAAAAACTTTTTGCTCTCTGGCTCCCACGGGCTCAAAAAGTGACCACAACCCGCCACCAGGAATTAGGGGGTGAGGTGGGGCCTCATCAGGGCCGTGGGGAGGTCTGAGCCCTGCTCTGGAACATTGAAAGATCTGTCAGTGACGCTGCAGGGCTGTGAGCAGGATGTAGATGTGCCATGGATTGTAGGTGATCCTGTGCAGCCTGGAGAGGACACATGGTCCCAGGCCTCAGGGGTTCTCCTGTTCTTCTCTCCGTGCACTTCACTTCATTATTCACATTGAATAAATGCATTATTCAACTGCTCTCTTTTTAAAAAAGGCTGGGGCAGAGGTTTGCCTGAGATGATCATTGCTGCTACTTGCAGAATTAAACTGGGGATTAAAATAGATTTTATTTAATTAACCTGGATGAAATAAATGTTTGTGTCTGATTCAGTCTCAGGAGAGGTGTTAGAGCAGACAGTGCTGGTAAAACTGACTGACCTGTGCTTTTTCTCGTGAGATAAGCACAAAAATCTCTCTGTGGCATCTAGAGAAGATTCATTAATCTCCTTAACCTGTCTCGGGGACAGGCTTGGCTGCCAACAGAGCAGCAATGCAGGGCTGGGGCTGGGTTTGCAGAGCCAGATGGTTGGAATCATGCTTGGGTGTTTCCACATTCCAGCTGAAGTGAAAGCAGCCCTGGATTCAGTGAACAAAAGTACCACAAAGTCTTGGATATTGCTGTTCCTTGGGTCCTGCTGCTGCCCTCACCAACACATGGCACAAGTGCCCAGATCCCAAGTTTCCTCATGCCAGGTGGCCTGTGGACAGCTGCATGCAGAAAACTCAAGAATTCCAATAATTGCTCCATCTGCCTCCAAGTGCTTGCATATCCAGCTCTAAAATCCTCATGTGCCACCTGTGTCCTGGCTGCCCGTGGGAGTGACGGCAGCTAAGTGCTGAGGCAGAGGGAGGAAGCGCAGTGGGATGATCTGCCTAACCCGCTTATCCCACATTTTTCCTGAAAAGTGCATGCCCATTGATCCCAATAAATGCATCCCTCAGCCCTTCCCTTATCCAGAAGCAGGGCAATCAGGAGGGAAGGCAGTTCAGTGCCACCCATCTCCTCTCCCCACACAAGGCCATCACCACAAACAAGTATGTTCCATAGAATCATGGAACCATTAAGGCTGGAAAAGCCCTCTAACATCCGAGTCCAGCTATTAACCTGGCACCACCATGCTCACCACTGGCTCATATCAGGAACAGTGTGTCCAGCAGGCCCAGGGTTGTGCCTGTCCCCTGTGCTGACACTGCTGAGGCTCCTTGAGTGCTGTGTCCAGTCCTGGGTCCTTCAGTCCAGGAAGGACATTGGGGGGCTGGAGTGAGTCCAGAGAAGGGAACAGAACTGAAGGTGTGTCTGGAGCCCCAGGAGCGGCTGAGGGAGCTGGAAAAGGGGCTCAGCCTGGAGAAAAGGAGGCTCAGGGGGAACCTTCTGGCTCTGCACAACTCCCTGGCAGGAGGGGGCAGCGGGGGGAGGTCGGGCTCTGCTCCCAGGGAACAGGGACAGGACAAGGGAAATGGCCTCAAGAGGTGCCAGGGGAGGTTTAGGTTGGATATCAAGGAGGAATTTCTTCACATAAAGGGTGGGCAGGCCTTGCAAGGGGCTGCCCAGGGAGGTTTGGAATCCCCATCCCTGCAGGTGTCCAAGGAATATCTGGACATAGTACTCAGTGCTCTGGGCTGGGTGACAAGGTGAGGATCGGTCACAGGCTGGACGTGATGATCTTGGAGGTGTTTTCCAACTGTAATGATTCTGTAATGATTTTGTAAACTATGTCCCTAAGTGTCCCATCCACACACTTGAACCCTTCCTTTCACAGCAGCACCCAAACACCCACACAACCAAACACGGAACAACCAACCCCCATCCCGCGGTTGTTTCTGTTGCTGAATGAGGTGGAAATACACAGAAAAACCCTGGGAAACACTGCATTAATTCCTTTTTTTTGGACTAACCACACCACTTCTCCAGACCTTTTTATTCCAGCTCTCCCGTTCGACCACCTGCTGCTGTTACACCCTTGAAGATACAAACTGGAGGTTTTTCCACACCACATCATACAGTGGTGTAAAAATCCAGCAGTGCAGGAGAAGATTCCTGGAGGACTTTGGCTCTCTAAAAACGAGTCCTACACCACTTGACTCCCAAGGCTGGTTCAAAGGTGAGTGTTAGTTTTCTTATTGCCCCATGGGATAAGAGGAGTAAGAAACTGGAATGCTGTATTAGTCATTCTTGAGAGAGTCATTAACTCTTATTTGTACGAAATGTGTTTTTCAAGGGCTGAACTATCACCTGTTGGAATGTTTAGGAACTGACTGAAGAGAAAGGAGGCCAGGGATGTGGATGGGGAGCAGGCAGGGATGGGTGAGAGGGCATAAATTATATATTTATTATAGAAAGTGTAGATGTATTTTATTTATGCACACTTCATACATGTATAGATACAGGGGTATATGGGGGTATATGTGTAAAGCCAGATATAAAACTACGCACTCATTCTGTGTTATTCCAAGGGGAAATGGGTTCAAATTGAAGGAGTAGGTTTAGATTAGATATTAGGGAAAAAACATCTTCCCTGTGAGGGTGAGGAGGCCCTGGCAGAGGGTGCTCAGAGTAGCTGGACGTGTCCCATCCCTGGAAGTGTTCAAGGCCGGGTTGGACGGGACTTGGAACAACCTGGACTCGTGGAAGGTGTCCCTACCCACGGCAGGGGTTTGGAATGAGATAGCCTTTAAGGTCCCTTCCAACCCAAACCATTCAATGACGATCCTTTCACATAAATATACACCCACAAAAGCGCAGCTCTGTGTACAAACCATTCCCTAATAAGATATAATTAAACGACTAATAGGATTTACCCGTAAATACGAATAACCACCTCAACCCGCGCCCGTCGCGCAGCGGCGCTCGGACGGGCTGCACGCGACAGGGTGCGGAGGCTGCGGCGGTTCCCGGCCCGCGGCGGGGCGGGGAAGGGAGGGGAGGAGGCGGATCCAGCCCCGGAGCTGCGGGGCCGCCCCGGCTGGGCGGGGCCTGAGGACGCCGGTCCCGCCCCTGCAGCCGCGGCGCGGCTCGGCCCGGCCCGGCATGAGGCTGAGCCGTGCGGCTGTGCTGGCACAGGCCAAGGCGGCCGCGCTCGACGGCGTCCGCCGCCTCAACTGCTGGTGGGCGCGGGGACAGGCAGGGACGGGCCGGGGGACAGGGACTGAGGGCGGGACAGGCAGGGGGGAGGAAGGACAGGATGGGATGAGGCTGAGAGGACAGTGATGGTGGGAGGACGGGGATGGAGATGGGACAGGCAGGGCTGAGGCTGGGCACACAGGCGGAGATGGGGAGGGGGTTCAGACAGGGCTGGGGAGGGGAGACAAGGATGGAGGCAGGGCAGGAGGGGCTGGGGCTGG
>VZRR01005683.1:24183-25201 GCA_013398015.1 Oreocharis arfaki | reverse complement strand
CAGTGTGAAAGTGCCCAGAGCAGGGTTTTCGAAAGAAAAAGCTCATTTTTTGCTTTTAAAGCTGTGGTCTCCAGCACGGGGGGTCTCGGAGAAGGACAACCCGTGGGTTGGACCCTTTCCAACGATTCTGCTCACAAACAGCACCCCTCTGGAAATGCCAAAAGTTGGCATAAAACACAAAGAGGAACCTGGTGACCACCATTGAAAAGCCAAAGGCCCCTTGCTGCATGCCTGGGGGTGGGTGCATGTGCAGAGGCGTCACTCACTGTGTGTTCTCCCGCAATGTTGTGGTTGAACCTCAAACCCAAATCCTGACCGTTCCAGGAGCTGGAGACACCTGGAAGGAAGGAAAACACCTTGTAGATTAAAAAAAAAAATCGGCATTGATGGAATTGGCTCATTCCAACCCATTTCCCCACAGTTTTGCTGGTGGGATTTGCAGTCTCTGATGCGGGAGATTCTGGGTTTTGGCCACTGTCCCACTTCTGGGGAGAAATCTGGTTCAAAACCTGAGTTTTGAAGGAAAAATTATCTCAGCTTTCCCTGTCCTTGTTATGACTTTCCCCACCTTTATGAAGCACCGCGAGGCTTTTAATCCCACTGTGACTCTGGGGAAATTTTTATGCCATTTCCTGACCCAAATCAGTGAGTTTTGGAGAGCACAAAGGCCGTCAGCTCCTGAGGCCCCGTTTTAGACTCCCCCCAAAGTGTCTCATGGATTCGTGGCGACTTTGCTGACTACAACCACAATTTGAGGTCACTCGTTGCTTCCTCCGAGCCTGTTTGGAAAGGGGAAAAAAAAGCTGTTGGCACCAAGCTGCACCTGCATGTTTGGTTTGGGCTACTCCAGGTGGAAAGATGCCCTTAGGTCATGGCTTCCCACAAGGATCTGGATGCCTTTGGGGTGGTTTGGGGATAAAAACTCTGTGATTTGTGATGCCAGGGAGGTGCATAGCCCACCCATATGTGGATGAGAGGAAAATCAAGATAAAAAATCGATTTATGTGGAAAAAGTGTT
>VZRR01005683.1:1683-19183 GCA_013398015.1 Oreocharis arfaki | reverse complement strand
ATCCTGTCAAAAAAATCCCACCTGCAGCACAGATGGAGTTTCCAAGGCTATGGAATTTAGGACAATTACCGGTGAGATGAGAAACTCCAGAAAAACCTTGTGTTTGCTTTGAAGATTCAGGATGATTTATTTGATATACTTGTATCAACTTGGTGCTGGCCACACTTTAGGTAGAAGAAGGTTAATTACTAACCAGGAATTAGGATTGATTGATTAATTAATTGTGTTGGACCACGCAAAGGAGAGGATGGTGAGGAAGCATTGGGTTCTCTCTCAAATTCCGGGGTGGGGGAACTGAAAGTGATGACTTCCCAAAGGGCTGGAGCGTGGTGACGCCATTTGTATGTGATGACACTGCTCTCAGACACATGGAACCCAGAAATTCCCACCTTTATTTCACCTTAGTCATTCCATGAAGTGCCTAGCATGCAAATTAACTGGGAATTACAGCGGTGGACAAGGGGAACAGCAGAGTCCTGGAACCCACTGCCCGGTTTTAGTGCTCTCTCCTACCCCCATTAAGTGTTTATAACTCTGATTTACTATTTCAGTGCTCCCTCCTCTCCTCGGGACGTGTTTAACCAGTTGGTCCTGCCTGAAGACACTCAATTCTTTAACACCTTCACTGCCGATGAATTCTGCTGGTTTTTCTTGGGAAGAACCAGATTCACACCACCAAAAAAATGGCTGGAGGCACACTCAGAGCTCTTCCCTCTGCGTGAGTCTCCCAAACCACTCCCTGTCTGACGCCAGGGCTTCGCCGCTGTTGTGGTGGATGTTGCTGGCAGCTCTGATGGCCGATTTCATGGCAGTGTCGATCCAGGCGTGGGGCTGGGCTGTGTGTTCCCCGGCAAAGTGGACCCGGCCCTCGTGAGCAAACAGGGCCTGCGAGTAATCCACGAACTGGTATGGGGTGAAAGCAGCGAAAGCCCCCAGGGAGTGTTGGTCCAGCTGCCACTTCTGGATCACGTGCTGGTCGCAGGTGTACTGCAGGTACTCCTTGCTCACCTGGTGGATGTCGGCCAGGTCTTGGAGCACCACATCCAGGCACTTCTCGTCCGTGAGGGGCAGAAAAAACTCGGCATCGTTATTCCAGGTGTAGGAAGCCAGGATGACGCCCACCCCACTGGAAAAGTTGTGGCTGGGGTAGTAGATGAAGCGGGAGGGGCGGTCGGTGACGGAGTACCCTCCGCGGATCCCGTCCTTCTCCCAGAACTTCTCGGAGCATGCCAGGATAATTTTGGAGGCGCTTGCATAGTGGATGGAGCGCAGGGCGTGGGCCTTGGCAGGGGACAGTGGCGGCAGGAATTGGATGTGCCTGGTAGCTTTGGCACTGGACGTGACAAGGACGTAATCTGCAGTGATGATGGTTGGGGCCAGCGTGTCCGGAGCACGGTAGAACACTCGGACTTTGTTGCCCTTGGTCATGATCTTCTCCACGGTGCAGTTGAACTGGACGACATTGGGCAGTGCCCTGTGGAAGGCTCTGGGCAGTTGGTCAAACCCTCCAGTGATTTCATCAAAGCTGGAAAGGAGGAGAAGCAGGAGGTGTGGGAAGGATGCCAGGGTTTAGGGAGTGTAAAAACCTGAGCTCTTCTGGAGATGCCAGCGGAGCTTGGAGGCCCCATCAAGCTGTGAGTGGTTCCCATTCGGAATCACTCTGACGTTTCTCGTTGTGGGAACAGGGTTGAGCTGAGGGGACAGCACTCACCTCTCCTTGGAGAAGATGTCGAAGTCCCACAGCGAGGCGAGGAAGGACAGGTAAAACCCCGAGTCCTCATTCAGCAAGTCACCAATCATCTCAACAGCTCCTCGGCTCAGCCCCCCCACCTTGATCAAATATTCCTGGACATCCCAGGAGAAGAGACACAGCCTGAGGTTGTTACCTCAGTTAGGGCTCCATTGGAGCTGTGATGGACCCTTTCTCAGCGTTTTTAAGTAGATGGGATCATTTATCAGGGAAAAGCATCCAAAAGGTGACACAAGATGGGATTAGAGTGACACAGACCCTTCTCAAAGCAGGGAGAGCAGGTTAATTATCAGGAGCTGAGATTAAATTTACCCTTGAGCCCCAGCCCATTACCTTGGTGGAGAAGGAGTCGTGTTGAGCCAGATACTTCCTGCAATCAGTGGTCTGGAACTTCTTAAAAGCCTGGAGAAGAAACATTGATATTTTCAAGGGAAAAAGATCCATTTCCCAAAGTGCTGCCCAAAATTCTCCCACGATTTCAAGGTTTGGTAACCCCTGGAGCTTCTGGACATCAAGTTTCAGGCAGCTGTGCCTTGGTGTGGCACTTTCTGCTCATCGAAATCCTGGTGGACCCATTCCAAAGGATTTCTTGTGGACAAAGAGGCATTTTGCAACTACCCGCCCTTGTTTCTCAATAAGCATCTCTGCTTTTCACTCCAAAAGTACCCTTTTCTTCCCCAGCTCAGGGCTGAGTCTTCCCCAGTCCATGGCCAAGTCAACTTCTTCAACTCCTGGCTGAGTCTTGCCCAACTCACGGACAAGTCTTCCCCAACTCATCGTTCAAGTGAGGGGACACCACGGGAAAACCTTGTACCTTGTTCAGTACCTCCCGGTAGAGTTGGACTGTGCTCTTGCCCCTCTCCGATGGCTTCACTGTATAATTCAGGATGTCAGGGTTCCTGTTTACCTCCTCTGCCCTGACCCGAGCACCCTTCAGGAAGTACCAGGTGTTGTTGTCCCTCTGGATGAAGGGGTTCAGCTTCAGGTCAAACTGGCGGATGAATTCACGGACGAGCCTGGAAAAAGGGCAGAGTGACAGTACCAAGAGCCAACAACCAAGCTCCCAGCTCTGTCACCAAAGCATTTCATCCCCCTGGCACGGATGCTGAACCCCGGGTGAGCGATGGGGACAATTTGCTCCCCAAATTGGTCAGGTGCCTTGGGCCGGTCCCTCACCTGACAATGGGGGTGGACATGCCCTCACCTGTGCTTGCCTGGCAGGCGCATGGGTCCCAGCTCCACATACCAGTCCTGTCCCTCAGGGCGGTATGTCCGGATACGCCCCCCAACCCGGCTGCTCGTTTCCAGAATAGTAACCTAAAAAAATTGGGTGGAGATCAGAAGTGTTTGGGAAATGTCTTGTTTGAAGCAAAACTCCCCCAAAACAAGGTCCAGAGGGCGGGACAGGTCCCCTTCAGATGGCAAATGAAGGACCTGTAGATCCAAACCCTTCTCTGTCGGCCAAGACACCTCTGCCTATGGGGCAGTTTCTCAGTTCCCAACTCCTGGGTCGCATTTGGACACCAACTCTGGTGAAAAGGTTCTCGTGGTGGTTCAGGCTCAAACACGGCTTTGAAAGCAACACCAATCTGTCCCCCCATGCCTTGGAAACCCTCTCTGAGACTCACAGGCGCCTTGGGATGGTTTGGAAACCCCTGGAATTTCTGCTGCCCTAAAGACAGAATGCAAAGGGCTAGTTTGATTCACAGGAACCAGTGTCAGGTGAAATTATTGCAGCCAAATTGCCTTCCCTTCCTTCTCCCACCACTGCGGTTGACCCATTTCATTTCCTTCTCCCTCTCCAGTCTGGAAGACCTTTAGAGGAGGGAAACAAGCCTGTGAGAGCCTTGTGGAATTCTCACCTTGTGCCCAGCGTCCCGAAGCAGCTTGGCTGCTGTCAGTCCGCCAATCCCTGCGCCCACCACAACCACGTGCGCCGGGTGAGCCGCGGGCTCCAGCCCATGCCGGACGATCTCCAACAGCTCCTCGTAGTCCTGGTCACGGAGACAATACTCAGGAAAGCACGGGAACTGCTTGGCGCTCAGGACACCAGCGAGCAGGAGGATTTGGAAGAGGACTGGGGAGGGAAGAAGAGAAGAGAAGGGAATAACATGGCCTTGGCACTCGAGGTCATTCCTGATGGCACTGACTGGCTCCAAGGATGTTGGTATCCAAGACCTAAAAAGAGGAACTGGGGCGGTTGTGAAATCCCTGGCACCAGCAGGTCTGTCATGAAAGGTGTCAAGAGATGTCAGTGATGGTGATTCACCTTTTTAAGAGAAATCAACCCATAGATGATTTTTTATTTCTCCATATTCATGTTCTGCTTGTACAGCTGCTGTGGTGAGTTCCCAAAATGACTCTGACCTCCTTAGAATAAGCTCCAAAGCCTCCAAGAATGGTAATTAGTGTCACTCATGTGCAAAGAATCGAGGCACCTCGTTGTCCCAAGTGACCTTTCCCATACCTGGGTAATTCGGGGATTTTTCTGTGAAGGGTGGAGGGAAGAGACAGGATTGGACAGATGGATCTGATGAAGACTTGCACAGACAGGAGAGATAGAGATAAAATTTCACAGAAAGATGGATGGATTAGAGGGCTGGAGAGAGATGGGATTTATCTTCTTTAAAATTCCCTAATTAAAAATTATCTTCTTAATTTTAGAGATGAAAATTTTACTCTCCTTTAAAATTCTCTCCTCAAAAATTCCCTCCTTTACTAGTCTCTCCTTTAAAATCCCCTCCTTTTAAAAATCCCTCCCAATTCAAAATTCTCTCCTTTAAAATTATTGTGTCTTTGATATGCCCACAGGGAGCAGCAAACAGACCCAGAACGACCATTTCCACCAGAAGAGACACAACATTATTTAACAGTTTCACAGTGAAAGAGAATCTGGGCTGAGCACCACACTCTGCCCCCCGGGATTTTCCTAGTTTTGGTTTCTGTTCTTCAAAATATCTAACGAGCAAATTTCATTTTCTTTTCCTTCTCCCAAATGCTGCCAATTTTCTTCCAGGGAAAACCAAAAAGCTTTGGAAACCCCACTCTGGGTAATTCTCACTGCTGGAAAATCCCCAGGAATTGTGGGGTTTTTTTTCTGGAGCAGCCCCAGATCTGTGACGGATCTGGGGTGGATCTGCCACAAATCTCAGGTAGATCTGCTGGGAATCCACCTCAGAGCCTTTATTGTCCAACACCTGAGGCAGGCGTTTCCACAGGCCCCTGATCCAGACACCAACCACGGGTGTAAAAAATATTTAGGAACATCTGCTCCAGTTGTCCTGTTAACAGTGGGATAATGTTGGATTGACCTGCCCTGATCACAGAACCATCCTGGTTGGATCATTTGGGAGATCCTGTCTGGAGATCAGAGCAAATACCCTGGGACCAGCTCTTGGAGGTGTCTGCTGGATCTCCATCTTCCATCAGGTGTTTTTTGGGAAGATGTGGAGAAACCACCAACCCGGAGCATGGAGGCATCCTCCGGGATGGCCCTCAGAGACTCCAAGCTGGTGCCTGTGTTTCCTGAAAAACCAGGATCATCCTATGCCCCAGATCTGAAGGGAGGTCTCCCCCTGCCCATGGTGTCCAGAGGTCCAGGTGACCATGGAATAGTCCAGCTGGAAAAAAGGAGGTTTGTGGCTGTGCTCTCGGGAGGTGGCACAGAGATGGAACCAGATGGAACCAAAACACCAAAGCCAGGCACTGAAGATGAAAGAAAACCAGGAAAAAAGCCACAGAGGGCTCAGGATTGAGGGGAGGAGTCACTCACCAATCCCAGTCATTGCTCCAGGAGGAAGATGAATCCTCTACAGAGATTGGAATTCATTTTATACCCTGGCTTAGGGAGAAAAAAAAAAGAAACCTGGTGCTTCCAAAGAAACCTCTGCCAATCAGTGCAACACGGAAGGGAGTGCAGTGGGATTTGTCATGAGAAGGGGAACCAGCAATTGAGCAGAGTCAGTTCCTCTGTTGGGTTTTTTTCTTCTCCTTTACTCACTGGAGTAAAGCCACCAGTCCACGGCATGTTTTGGGATGTGCCGTGCTTACCCCAACATGGTGACCGCACCCTGCTCCACCAAAGCCGGCAATTTCCCAGAAGGGAACAATCAGATTAGAGTTCTTTTTTCCGGTATTGCACAAAGCCCGCTGAAATCTGAGTAACCATCACGGGGCTCCTTCTGAACCCAGGGAAGACCCTGAGCCAGCATCCAAAATACGATTTCAGGGATGAAAATGAGCATTTCCAGGGAAAATTCATCTACTTGGGTGCTGCACAATTTTGGCTTGATCTTGTCTCCATTAGAAGAGAGGGGATGAAGAATTGTTCGGGTGGGAAGGAGACCTTAAAGATCATCCAGAACTTCACCGAAATGGCAAAAACTGGGTGTTCTTCTAGAATTGAGACCAGCATTTTTCCAGAATGGAGAACTTGGATTTGCCAAAGCACCGTAAACCCATCTGAGGAACAATCCCTTGGTTCTTGGATCAAGAGCTCGAGCCTCCTGTTCGAAGCCAATGACCTCATTGGGCTTTATCCTGTTCAATCTCCACAAAACTGTGGGATTTCACTAAATATGATCATAAAACATCTCAGGATGGAGGAACACTCAGTCCAACTGTCAAAGTTTAGGTAGAATTTTGGAGATTTTGTGTCAAGGGTTTTTGCGGATTGCATTTACAGGATCTCCTGGTTTAGCTGGAACTGTGACATGGAAACTGGGGGGTTGTGGTGCTGTGTTCAAGGGACCTCCTCGGGAGAAGCCACAATGTGGGTTTTGCCCAGAATTTTACTTTTTGGTGGAGTGTTTTTGTGGTTCCTGCAGGATTCCCAATACCATGTTCCAGACTGCGCTGGTTTGAAGGTAAACCAGTGGGGGAAATTAACCCCATACCTTGTGAGAGATTTTAAGTCGTAGTTACAATTTAATAGAAAAATTACAATAAATGCAATGAATACAAAAAACTGGCTTAAAACCACAAAGTCAGAGTACAACCTGGCCCCTGTGAGTCAGGATGGTGGTCGCAGTCTGATTAAGCAGTAGTTTTAGCGCCATTGAAGTGGTGGTTGCAGTCTTAACCTGTGGAAGTTCTGGCCCTCCTCTGGATCCGTCCAGTGGTGGTGGTGGTGGTGTCCCAAGTACCTAGACCTCGAGACCATATGCGGTCGGATTCAGGTGGTACATCCCCCAGGGCAGGGAGTTTCACAATGGAATGATGCAGTCCTATGAGTCATAGGATATTTTTGGTGCCCTCGATGGTTTTTGTAGCCATGAGTTCATGATGGCCTATTCCGAATGGGTGTCACTGTGCTGTCTTGGTTAAAACTGGGTGACAAACACCTGTGCAAAGTTTCCTACTAAGAAAAACTGAAGGATTGAAGGTTTTTCTTGATTTTTACTTTTGTCTTGGCGCATGTCTCCATTTAAGAAAACCCTCCAGTTGGACTGGAAAAAGGTAAAAGTGCCATTTTTTTGGAAAAAAAACCCCTTTGGTTCAGGTCTGGTTCTATGTTTTATGATTCGTGGTTTGCTGGTTGCTCCTCTGTGTGTCAAGACTGAACTTCCAAAACCACACATTTTCTCTATCTGGAATAACAAATTATGAGGAATTTGGGAATTGCACAATGAAACTGGCATGGACACATATTCCCAGGAACAGCAGAGAGTTTGGAGTGAGGGCAGCTGGTTTCACATTGTCTTGATAAGACCTGGATTAATGCATGTCCCAACAAGTTGCTCTGGGATCAGACTCGATGACAGGAATTTATTTTCTGGGCACCAACAATCCACCAGTTGCAAAAGTTGTCCCTCCCATCTTCCTGCTCCCATCTGTTGACTCCCTGAAGGTTACGGGAAGATGAGTTTCCAACTGACACCAGTTGCATCATAAGGCTTGGAGAGGGATGGCGGGAGGGATGGAAACCCCACGGAATCAGAGGGCGGGAGAAGGAATGGTGATTTCCTTCCGAATCGTTGTTTTCTGGTTTTAAGCTTGACTTTTCTTAATGGAAGGAGCGGGAAAAAAGTAGGATTTCATTCCACATGTTGTGTGGGACATCATGCATGTGTTGGAGAGCATTTGGAATGGGGGAGGGTGTCCACCTGGGAGCGTTTCCTTGTGGAGATAAAAAAGGACCGCGTATGTAAAGCATAGGGAGGGAAAAACCCGTGTGGATTTATTAACGAGGTAATTAGCCTTAATGAGTCTTTGGGCCGGCAGGCACAGGTTGGACATGTGAGGGCAGGTTGTGCTGAGGAAAGATGCCCTTTCAAAGCATTTTCTTGTCCTTCACTTCCTGCTCACCCAGAGGATTCCCAGGATACACCTGTTGCACGTACTCGTGCAAAACTTTTGGGACTGGGGGAATAATTCAAGAAATGAATGCACCAGGGAGGAGTTTTTCGGATGAAACTGTCCAAAACTGGAGTTCTCCTCATGGGAAGAACATGGAGCTGATGGAGGAAGTCCAGAGGAGGCCATGGAGAGCTCCCAGGCTGAGAAAGTTGGGGTTCTCCTGGAGAACTGAAGGTTCCCTATTGGGGTGCTCTTACTGGGGCTTCCAGTGTTTGAAGGGAGTAGATACGACACGGAAAAAATGTATCAGCGATAGGGAAAGAAAAAAAGACAGAAAATTATATTAAAAAGCAAGTTTTTAAGAAAGGTGGGTGCCAGAAGCAGGATTTGAACCCACACCTCCTTTCGGAGACCGGAACTCCCACAGCAGGGAAAGCAGAGCTTTCCATCTGGTGCCTTCAACCACTCAGCCATCCTGACACTGTCCAGTACCTATTTTACCCTTCTCATCCTCAATGATTCATCTTCCCAGCACTTGGGCTTTCCTGCTTCTTTTGCAGCCCCCGCTTCCCAATTTCATTTAATTTTCCCAGGAATAAACCTCTTCCCAAGCTGTTTTCTACTCCAAAGTAGTGTGGGGTGATGGGAAGAGCAATTCTGGAATTGCTGGCCCCTGCAATTGCTCCCTGGTGGCTGCTGGAGCCCTTTGGGGACCCTGAGGATCCGGGGGTTCCTCCTGCCCCAGCCTGGGGGTATTCATCCCACCACTTTTATTCCTGGGGTTCTTATAAGCAGCTCACCTGGAGTTTTGAGGGGGGGAACCCCACCTGTTTGCATCACGAAAATACCATCAGGGCTACTTTTCCAGGTGGATAACACGAATTTCTTCTTGCCCGCTGGTGATGGGGAACCAGCAGTGTCCCCTTTCTCACCTGGGGGGGGATCCCAGCGAAACCTTTCCACATTCCTAACACTCGGTCCATCCCTGCTCCTGCTATCCCAGCCTCCCTGTCAGAGCTTCCATCAGGGTTCTCAAACCCTCTGGGGGGACAGCGCGGGTGACAGGGCAGGAGCATGGGGCGGGGGGGGGGCGGTCCCGTGTGTTCCCACGGTTCCAAAGGGTCCATTGGAGGTTTGGGGACGGGTCTGCGACTTGGTTACCTCTAGAGGGCTCTGGGTAAGCGGAGCCGGTTCTTGGCCTCTCCTCTCTCTCCCGGATACCAGCTTGGGCTTCCGGAGCGGAGCCATGCTCGGCATCGCCTCCATTGTGTCCTGCTGGGGGAGGCTTTGTGGTGCTAGGGGTGCAAGGGGGGGTCTGGCCATCGCCCCCTCCCTGCAGCCTCAGCGTGGGAGGGGAGGACACTTCTCCTGAGGAAAAGCCCTGTGGAAGCAGCTCCAGGCTCGGCCGGTAGCCGAGGACGGCAGGTAACGGGGCGAAAGAGGAGAAGGGATGTGGTTCGGCTCCCAGCGGGGCTGGAGACGGCAGGGGGGATGTTCCCGGGAGCAGCAGCTCCTTTGGGGAGAGGACAAGGGATAGGCAGGATGGAGAGGGAGCCCTGGGCTCCGCAGGGATGGGGATGCTCCTAGGATACGGCCCCCAGGGCCCCACCGCTGATTCCCGGTGCGATGGGGAGTGGGGGAACCGGGAGGCAGAGATTGCTGTGGGATGGGGTCTGCCAGAAAGCCGGGGGGCGGGGAAAGCAGGGACCCTCCTTCCCCGCTGCTCCCGCGTTGCTCCGGGGACGCTCAAGATTAGTCTTGCATGGAGGGACTGTGAAAACCCGACATTCCTCCAAGTGACCACAGGAGAACCATCAAATCCCGAGCAGGAAGCGCTGTGGGGGGAATTCCTTGATTTCAAGAGATTTCTCCTCCTTGCAGGGGATTTTGGGGAGCCCCGAGGAAGAAATCTGCATTGTCCCGGTGCTGCCTCCTGCCATGGAGCCGTGGTTACTGCTGGAACCGCGGCAGAAGGCCCTGTACCGCGACGTGATGCACGAGAGCTACGAGACCCTCATGTCTCTGGGTAAGGACACCCCAAAAATCTGTCTTTCCCTGTTGTATATCCCCCTATCCTTTCCTTGCTCCAAGCAAAGCAGTTTATGAAGAGGGGTGGAGGGATCCGGGCAGGTTTCCAGGGGGATTTCCCCAAACCCCAGCCCTTTCCTTAATTCTTTTTCTTCAGGAAGATGTTATTGATCTCTCCTAATTTAAATTGAAAATTCTGGCACTGGAGTGCCCTTGACATCTCCACATTCCCAGTTCAAACTGGGATCAGGTCCCTATTGTATCTCTCTTCCTCCTCTCTGGGGGAACAAGATTTTGAAGTGGAATCCTGTTGCTGCTCCATTGTTTTAAATCCTACTCCTTACGCTTTCACTTGTTCCTGCTTCTCCCCTTTCCCAGCAGCTCAGGGGCTGCTGAGTGAAAAAGCAGCAGAGAACGGAGCATCAGAGAGCGGTGCCGGGCTTGGACCGCACTCATCCCACAGCCTGGAGCAGGAGAAGCCCCTCGGCTCCAACAGGCGCAAAGCAAAGCGCCCAGACAAAGCTATGCCCCCCGGGACCCCTAAACCCACCGTGCTCCCCAAACTCAGCTGTGTCAAACCCCTGCGTGGCAAAGGACCGGCCCGGGAGCGGCCGTTTGGCTGCGCCGACTGCGGGAAGAGCTTCCCGTGGGCATCACACCTGGAGCGACACCGGCGGGTCCACACGGGTGAGCGGCCCTTTGGCTGCCCTGAGTGCGGTGAAACCTACAGCCAGAGCTCGCACCTGCTGCAACACCGCCGCACCCACGCCAGTGACCGCCCGCACAAGTGCAGTGACTGCGGGAAGCGCTTCGCCATCGCGGCTGAGCTGGCGGCCCACGGCCGTGGCCATGCCACCGACAAACCTCACAAGTGTGGGGACTGCGGAAAGGGCTTTGTGTGGGCATCGCACCTGGAACGGCACCGTCGTGTCCACACTGGCGAGAAGCCCTTTGAGTGCACCGAGTGCGGTGAGGCTTTCAGCCAGGGCTCACACCTTGCCAAGCACCGCCGCAGCCACACAGGCGAGCGGCCACACCGCTGCCCGGCCTGCGGGAAGACCTTCTGCCAGAGCTCCGACTTGGCGCGGCACCGGCGCACGCACCTGGGCAGGAAGCCCCTGCGCTGCGGGGACTGTGGGAAGCTGTTCCGGGCAGGGCCGGCACTGGCGCGGCACCAGCGGTGCCACGGCCGGGAGCATTCACACCGCTGTGCCGACTGCGGGAAGGGCTTTGTGTGGGCATCCCACCTGGAGCGGCACCGGCGCGTCCACACGGGCGAGCGGCCCTTCCCCTGCAGCAGCTGCGGCGAGCGCTTTGCCCAGAAGGCTCATCTGCTGCAGCACCGCAAGACCCACTCACCAGAGCGGCCCTACAAGTGCGGTGACTGTGGGAAGCGCTTTGGGGAAGCATCCCCGTTCCTGGCACACCAGCGTGGCCACGCCACACACAAGAGCTACACCTGTGGTGACTGTGGGAAGGGCTTTGCCTGGGCGTCCCACCTGGAGCGGCACCGCCGCGTTCACACCGGTGAGAAACCCTTCGAGTGCCCCGAATGTGGTGAGGCTTTCAGCCAGGGCTCGCACCTCGCCAAGCACCGCCGTAGCCACCTGCCCAAGGCCGCAGGGCCATCGCCCCTTGCCAGAACACGGCTCAGTGGGGACACACCCGGCGCTCACAGTGGTAAAGAGCCCTAAGGACTAAGACCCACCTCGGTGTGATGGATGTGGAGAGACAACCGAGGGAAAACTTGTCTTGGACAAGCCAAAGGACACCAAGTGACACTTGAAGGGCACTGGGGGTGGGTGACACCGGTGCTCTGTCATGGCACAGGGTGGGATTTATCTGCCCTGATGTCTCCCCACAGCAGTGGGTGAACATTGCACCCNGCCCCTTGCCAGAACACGGCTCAGTGGGGACACACCCGGCGCTCACAGTGGTAAAGAGCCCTAAGGACTAAGACCCACCTCGGTGTGATGGATGTGGAGAGACAACCGAGGGAAAACTTGTCTTGGACAAGCCAAAGGACACCAAGTGACACTTGAAGGGCACTGGGGGTGGGTGACACCGGTGCTCTGTCATGGCACAGGGTGGGATTTATCTGCTGCAGTCCAGACCCCAGGAAAGGGACAACCTGGGGGAGAAGGAGCCTATTCCTGAAGGAAATGGTGTTTGGCTCCATCAGGGAAGGGTGGGGGAACCAGGGCTGGTTCTGATGCGAAAATCCAGTGGTGGTGTACTAACTTCATGCTGCCAGCGGGTGGGAGAAGGGGATGGAGGGGGCAAGATGCTCAGGATGAGCGGGAGGTGCTGGCACAGGGCAGGAATAAACTGGGAGCCTCGCACCTCATGGACACCTGTGTCTCCTTGTGCTCCAATGCTGTGCTCTGATGCTTTCTCTGCTTCAGGCAGGAAACGCTGCGAGCACCTTCTTCCTCCCCAGAGACAAAACCACATGGACACACATGGAGGGGCTTTGCTTTTTGGCTCAATTACCTTCTGCTTTATTAACTGTCACTCCAAGCCCAGGAAACCTGGCCTGGCTTCTCCAGCATTCCCACCTTAATGCATCCCAACCTGTCCTTGGTGCATCTCCAGCAGTCTGGGAAGGTCCCAGCAGTGCTGGTGATGGGTACAGGTCCCCAGAGCTCTTTTCCGAGCTGTTTGCCCCCAAAAATCCCCAGGGGAGGGGGTTCTTTGTGTGGTTTCACCCTGCCATGCACCCAAGTTGTGTCTCCCCCTTTTACCCCCTTAATAGTAGGGCAGAGGATCAGGAGGGTTATAGGGAAAAGTGTCTCCCCACCACCCCGAATGATCATCTGCCTTTCCCCAAATCCACCCTCAGCCTCCCCCGTCCTTCCTCTCCCTGTCTCCTCCCAAAACCCCCTTGGCAGGCATGGCTGCCCCTCCCTGTGCCCCCTTCCTACCGCTTCACCCCCCATCCTCACCTTGACCCTCATTCCAGGGTATCCTGGGTCCCCCAATCCCTTTCCCATCCTGGAGCAGGAACACAGACCACCCTCCCACCTGGGCCATGGGGTGTCCCCAAAACTAGAGGGGGACTTGGAGCACCCCAATCCCACCTCAGGAGCTGGTAGGAGGAAGGGACACCCAAGGCTCTGGCAGGGCTGCAGCATCGCTTTGCAGGGTGTCCCCCTGCCCAGGTCTCCATGCCTCAGTAAGGGGCAGGAGAGCTTTGGCCGCCCAGCCCCTGGGCGCTGCAGAGGAGGAAGGCATGGGATGTTTCTGGAAAGCAGAGCTGGGCTCCTCAGGCCAGAGCTCAGGGGGTGTGGCTGTCCCTCCTCGTTGTTCACAGTTCCACCACGCGGGCGGCAGCAGGGACAGGGGGCTGCAGTCACCGGCACTGTGCAGGCGCTGATGGGCCGCCAGGGCCGTGCCGAGGCTGAAGACTTTGCCACAATCAGGGCACACGTGGCGCTTCTCAGGGCCACGCTGGGCGTGGGCACGTTGGTGCCGGTTGCGGTGGGAGCTGCGGCCGAAGCGCTTCCCGCAGTGGGCGCAGGAGAAGGGCTTCTCCCCAGTGTGTGTGAGTTGGTGCCGGTTGTAGTGGGAGCTCCAGGAGAAGCCCTTCCCACAGAGCCCGCACTGGTACGGCTTCTCGCCGCGGTGCAGCCGCTGGTGCCGCTCCAGCCCGGCCAGTGAGCCGAAGCCCTTTCTGCACTCGGGGCAGGCGTAGGGTCGGCCGGGCTGGGCGCTGTGGGTGCGCAGGTGCGCCAGCAGCGTGGAGCTGACGGCGAAGCTCTTGCCGCAGTCACCGCAACGGAAGGGTCGCTCACCTGTGTGCACCCGCCGGTGCCGCTCCAGGTGGGAGCTCACGGCGAAGCCGCGCCCGCACTCCCCGCAGCGGAACGGCTTCTCCCCAGTGTGCACACGGCAGTGCCGCTCCAGGTGTGACACCCACCCGAAGCTCTTCCCACACACCCTGCACGGGTACAGTTTGACTGCTTCCTCTGTGGCCGGCGTGGCATTGTCAGTGTTGTTGGGCGGCTGCACGTGGCTGCGCCGGTGCTTGGCCAGGGCTGCACTGCAGCGGAAGTGGTGTGGGCAGTCCGGGCAGGGGTGCAGCCACTCAGAGCTGTGCACGTGTCGGTGCTTGAGCAGGCCTGAGCTGTGGCTGAAGTACTTCCCACACTGCTCACAGCAGTGGAG
This sequence comes from Oreocharis arfaki, assembly GCA_013398015.1. NCBI lineage: Eukaryota > Metazoa > Chordata > Aves > Passeriformes > Paramythiidae > Oreocharis > Oreocharis arfaki. Next base: position 4,941 of record VZRR01005683.1, on the reverse strand, counting down.
CTGTGGCACAAGTTCAGCACTGGCGCCAGCCAGCGGGGTCTGCGTGCTCTTGTGCTTGAAGCGCTGTGGGTCTGTCTGGTGGTTGAGGCGCTTCCCGCAGCCAGCACATTTCCGTGGGACCGGCAGTGGCTCCTCTTCCGCCTCCACACCCTCCTCATCCCCGGGGGCGACAGTGGTGACGTGGGTGCGCATATGGCGGTCAAGGTGGGAGCTCCAGGCGAAGGCCCGCCCGCACTCGGTGCACTGGAAGGGCTTCTCCCCGGTGTGGATGCGGCGGTGCCGCTCCAGGTGGGAGCTCCAGGCGAAGGCCTTACCGCACACGCTGCACTCGAACGGCTTCTCGCCCAGGTGGCTCTTCTGGTGCCGGGCCAGCGCTGCAGCGTCAGCAAAGCTGCGGCCACACTGAGGGCAGCGGTCAGGCCGGGTGGTGCCGGGTGTGTGCGTGCGCTGGTGCGTGAGCAGAGAGGAGCTGACGCTGAAGCGGCGCCCGCACTCAGGGCAGCCGTAGGGCCGCTCACCTGTGTGCACGCGCCGGTGGATGGTGAGGTCAGAGCGCTGGATGAAGCCCTTCCCACAGTCAGGACATACGTGTGGGCGGTCGCCACTGTGGATTTTCCGGTGCTTCACTAGGGCTGATTTGTGGCTGAAGGTCTTCCCACACTCGCCACAGGTGTTGGCAGCGCGGTTCTCGCTCCAGCTCGCAGGGAGCTGAGGGTGCTCCTTGTCCATGTTGGGCTTTTCCTCAGCGGGTTCTTCCTGAGGCGTTTCCTGCCCTGCTTCTGCTCCATGCTCTGTAGGCAGAGATGACCAGACACCAAGAAAAACCGAGAAATAAAGTCCCTAATGAATTGCTGGGTTAGAAACATTCCTTTATTCGACATTCCTTTGTTCAGTGCTGAAGGCACTTTGGGATCGCTCCACCAAAAGTATCAAAACTTTGAACTATTTACATATTTTAGCAGAAAAAGGAATTAGCACTCATTGCTTCACAAGTTATGTAGTTCTCTTCATTAATTAACATTCTATCTTTCATTGGTTATTTATTTCTCTCTTCTCACACCGATTATCCACATTTTCTGCCTTTTTATTACCTTTTTTCCCAGATTGAGCATCTCTAGTTTATGCAATGTATCTTTGTACTTTATAAATTCTGCATTCCCGGTGTTCAGTTCTCAACAACAAACCTCTCTCTCAGGTTTTGTTAAGTTCCTCCTCCAGGAGGAACTTCCCAGACAAAGTTCCAGGAGGATCTCCAGGAGGAAGTTCCTCCTCCAGGTCTGAGAGTAGTGTCCGAAACTTTTAATCTGTTTTTCTAACCCATGAATTTGCCCATCATCCGTTACCTATTTCATGGATTAAATCCCTTCTCAACATTTTTCCCCACTGCTCCCCAGGCTCCTTTTTCAGCAGATACAACTTGTTGGGTCATTCTGGGGCTGGGAATATGGGAAGGTGGTGGGAAAAGGCAAGCGAAGGGGGAATCCTTCTCCTTTTTATTCTACCTGTTTTAGGGAGGGATGGGCAGCAAAAAACCCCCTCTTGCAAGTGCAGGAACAGGATCAGAGCCTCACCTGCAGCTGGGGTATCCTGGGATATGTGGAGATCCAGGGCTGTCGCTTCCTCCCCGTGGTTCAGGCGGGACAGCAACTCAGGCTTGGAAATGGGGAATTCTGGAAAATATAATTTGTCATCCCCAGAGCTTGAGTTTGTGGGGGAAAACCAGAGTTTTCCCAACTGTAGGAAGTGGGTTTAGTGCTTTCCTCTGCCAAAAAATAATGGAAAAGTTGATTCCCACTGCTCCCCCTGCCTTTCCTCATCCTCCTTGGGGAGCAGCAGGTGGGTGAGGATCCCAATCATTCGTTTATTATTATTCCTGGAGGATGGGTTGGGAAAAGGGGGATTTGTTGGTGCTGCCCTGCCCTGCACCCCTTGCACCCCAACAAGGTGAATCATCCATCCCACCCCCAAATTTTCTGCCAGGAAGGGGTGGGCTCCTCACCCAGTGCCATGAGCGTCTCATAGCTCTCCTGCATCACGTCACAATACAGAGCTTTCTGTCGCAGGTCAAGCATCACATAGAGCTCCATGGCCAGGCTCTGGGAACCCAGAACAGGGGATAAGGCACTGAAAATTTAATGGATAATTATTCCCTAATAAGGCAATGGCATGGTCAAGTTGGATCACGGTGTGGGACGGGTGGTGAACAAACCCCTCCATCCTTCCCCCCACAGTCCTGCAGGAAATTCCCACCTTTGCCCCTACTGCCTCAGGAACTTTCCTTTTTTCCAAAAATTAATAGGCAGGAAGAAGCAGAAGGGGAGAAAGTAATTGAAAAGGGATAAAACCCTCCCAGGAAGAACAAGTTTCTGTCATCTGCAGACAAGGCTATGCTGAGAGATCTGGACCCTAAAATTCATTTTCACCCAAAATTTACCCACACTGCTCATTCCCAATGCACCAAACCCTAGGTGCTCATCCCCAGAGTCCAGGAATCTCTTCCCAGAGAATCGTGTCACAATCATCCCCCCCCCCCCCCAGCAATCGCTCCTCCTGCCCAAAAAGGATAAATCACCCCATTATTTCCCCATTATCCCCTGAGCCTTAGGGGAAACCTGGAGTTTTCCCAGCTGTAGCAAGAGTGTTTGATGTTTTGCTTTACAAAAATCATGGAAAAGCAAATTCCCATTGCTCCCCCCACCCTTCCTCATCCTCCTCGGGAAGCAGTGGGTATGTAAGGATCCCAATTATTCATTTCATTTTTATTCATTTGTTATTATTCCTGGAGGACAGGTTGGAAAAGGGTGGATTTGCAGGTTCTGAATAACTTACTGATGCCGGGCATAAAGGGCCGATTTCCAGCACAGCTACCTCCTGCTATTTTTCCCTTTATTTTTATTTGTCTTGGAGCCCCCACCAGCATCTCATCCTGCTTCATTTATTCCTTGGTGTTTTGCCATCCTGCTAAAATAAATGAAAATAAAGGCGTCGACATATCCGAAGGGAACCCCACCGAGGTGGAAGGACAACGGGGTGGATTTTGGGGTGGGGAGGTGTTGGGGTTTTTTTATCATTTTCCCCCTTCCCTGGGACTGAAGGGGGGAGAAATCCAGGCCCCTGAGGGGAGGATGGAAGAGGGAAGGATGTGGATGGGGAAAAACAAGCCATTTTCTGCCTTTTTTTCCACATCCCAACCCGAATCTCCCTGTTACCTGCAGGTCCGGCTCGGGAGGTGCTGTCGGCAAAGGCGCCACCCCCCCC
>VZRR01005666.1:0-45443 GCA_013398015.1 Oreocharis arfaki | reverse complement strand
AATCCACAACCACCCCCAGATCTGAAAAAAAAATAATAAACCCCATCAAGATGCAGAAGAGGGGACGAAGAATAGAAGAAAGGAGGATGAACAGCGCGACCCCCCCTGACCCGGAGCGTGCAGCCCCGGCTTTGTGCGAGCCCCTTCCCCCCTGCGCCCGCCCTACAATCAGGGCAGCTGCCTGGAACGGGGCCGGCTGCCGTGGAGGAGAGGGCAAGGGGGCAGAGAGTAATTTATTTACTCCTCACAATGTGCTGTTTGAACAGACTCCCAAAGAAAACGGAGGAGGAAGCAACACTCTGCCAGGCGGGAGGAGGAGGGGGATGAGGGGCTGGGGGAGATGGTCCTAAATGGATTAAAAATTTACCCTGCAACTGTGGGGCTTTAATTGATACACGGGGAGGGGGGGGAGCGGTAAAATTTCCCTCTAATTGTATTAAAGATACACTAATTAGGTTGATTAAAAACAGAGAGGCTGCTTCTTTCTTTCCCCAGAAGGCCTAAGGGATGGTGATGGGGAGGGGGGAGAAGTGCAAACAGATTGGAGTTTAAAAAAAAAGAATACAAGAGAGAGAAAAGTGCTCAGCCCCTGTGAGAGGTGCAGACCCATCAGCTGCCCGGGGCACCATCAGAGCAGGAGCAGTCTCCCAGGAATGGTAGCATAGCCAAAACTTCACCTTCTCCCCAGAAATGCGGTGCCAAGGTGGCAGAGTCACTCTCAGCAGCTTCAGTGCCCCAAAATCCAAGGCTTTGTTCAGCTGCGATGTCCTAAAATTGGGGTTTGCATTAATTTTGGCCCCGTTTTGTGAACTTTGGATCTTCCTTATCTACACAAATATCTATAAATCCGTTTGGGTAAACAGATGTGCACATCTGTAAACTTTAAAATACAGGCTGTACTTTTGCCCCAAAAGCAACAAACCTACCACAGTGGTTTAACCGGTTAGTCCCTGCCCGGGTGATCCCAACCATCAGAGAACAAACACACAAAGGGAGAGCATGGGCAGGTTCACCTCCATCACCAAAACCTCCCACTGCAGGTGCTTTCCTCCTCTTTTCACTTTCTGATCTCATTTCTCACTCACTGATGCCAACCCTCAGCCCAGAGCCCACTGAGAGGGGTCTGACAGCCCCTCTGAAACCCTCTGTCAACTTTTTACCTGGCAGTTCCTGGTTTAAGGAGCCACCTGGCCTTTCCTCCTTCTTAAGAAGGACAGAAAACTACTTTTCAGCCTGGGGGAAAGTTCCCCTGTGAAAGGTTTTATTGCTCATGTAGGAGGCAGTTGCTAATTGATCTGTCAAATGGCCAAGCTGTAAAATGGGAATGGCAAATAAAGAGCTGTGACTTTAAGGGAGATAAACAATATTGTGTTGGGTTTTTTTTTTCCTTCCTTCCTCTTCCAAATGACCATTTTATCCTTAGTCTGAAACCACGGGATGAAGGGCAAACTCAAATTGAGGAAGGAAGCTTGATGATTTCTGATGCTTCCATTACTGCATAATCAAGGACTAAAACTGCAATCAACAGAACCGCCTTTGCAACCCAGCAGCTTTCAAAAAACTCAAGTGAAAGGGAGATAATTTTCTTTGTGGGACTTTATGTTCCTGAACCACCACCTTCCTTCCGCCTTATTTTCTTAATGTCTGTTTAGGAAAGAGAAGTGGAGGGCTCCAAGGAGACAGGCGGGCTTGGATGAGCACAGTAAAGCGTGGTTTAGGCTGGAAGGGACCTTTGAAGGTCATTTACACAGAGGTCAATGCAGAGTGATGCAGGACAAAGGCATTGCAGCCCCGAGAAGGCAGCTAGTCACCAGGGAAAATCCTGGAATGGTTTGGCTTGGAAGGGACCTTAAAGATGCTCTCGATCCAAGCCCCTGCCAGGAGCAGAGACACTTTCCACTAGAGCAGGCTGCTTCGTGTTCTAGCAGCAGAAGTGCCACTTTTCATCAGCCTCACCTAGAACTCCATGTGAGCCACTCCCGGGGCAGGAGCTGGTGCTGGGACTCTGGTTTGGCTGCCAGCAGGTTACTGCCAGGTGCTGTGACAGGAGGGGCAGGGGTGAATCAACTCAATTTCTCCTTATCCAGCAGCACCAGCGCAGCCACAGGGCTACCCTGAGCCTGTATTGGCCGTGCTCATCAGCACCCCAGCTCCTGGACTTCGAAACCAAATATAAAACCTCTGCATTTTCCTCCATTTTCCCTTTAATTTAGGCAGCGTGGAGGCTTTGGCAGGGAAAGGGTGTGCAATTGCTGGGGCTGCAGCAACGAGCGATGCAGCAGAGCCTGGCTCCTTTCATCTGCGAGTGACGGGCGCTCTCCTCTTGAAAGCATCTCTTGGCTTCAGAGGCTTCCCCGGCCCCTTTGACAAACACCTCGAGCCTTTGTAGGTGACTATCACACTCTGCCACAAGTGACACGTCCCGCCAGCTCCTCCCTCCCCTGCACAAAAAGCATCACTTGAAAGGCAGCTTTTGATGGCGTTTGACTGGCCCCATTTCGAGCAGCCTCGGAGCAGCAGCAGTTGGCTCCGGCTGGAGGGGGCCCCGTGTGTGCCCAGGGCGTGCCAGGGGGTTGGAAGGATGGTGGTGGCTCCTGGGAGGTGGGGAACACTCAGAAGGGCGTGGAAAACCCATCCTGTCGCGCTGCAAGGCTGCCTGCCCCCCTCCACCTCCTCATGCTCCCCTGGGCGAAGCACCAAGACAATTCCCTGCAGTCATTTCTGTGCTCCGAGGCAGCCGCTGCTTGGACTGGTGGTGCCACAAGGGGAGTAGGAGGAAGGGAAAGGGGCATCAGCAGCATCACCCAGCTCCCCACCTGCTCCAGCTTCACTCCCCGCCACCAGGTCTCCTTTTGCGTGTCAGGTACTCTCACCGCTCGGATCCTAAAAAGTGAATACAGCGTGCAAAATCCCACGATTACACATTCCTGTTGCACCACGGAAATGACAGCGGAGGTTGCGAGGCACTGGAAAGCTCAGCTCGGCTGCCCAGGTTGCCCATTGCTCATAGCTTTCAGGATACACAAAGCAGCAATTTATTTTTCCGGTACTAGTGTGTTTGCTGGGAAATTTTTAGAAGGACTAAAAATATTAACAAGTTTAGGTTGAGAAAATGGGAGGAGGAGGAGGAGAGCGGATTTTAAAAATGTCAAAACACTCAGATGCAGCATTTTTAATGAAATGTTTCACTTCAGAAATGCCAAAACATTTTGTTTTGACATTTTCAAAGTGAACCTTAATGATTTTTTTTTTCTTAGAAACAGCATGGGTTGCTTTGTAATAACCTGAGTTAAAGAAAAAGGAAAGAGGAGAAAACTTTTCACCATCCTTCCAGCAACACATTGACGTGGAAAGAGCATTTTCTTCCCTCCTCGTCCATTTTGCCAACCAATTTAGGCATTTTCTGTTTCAGTTCACATTGCACTAAGGAGTTTCCCTCCTTTCCTGCACCAAAAACAGGCTCTCTCCTTAGCCTGGCTTCCAAAATCCTCCCTTCTGGAGGACCTCCTGCCTGCTGCTGCTCTCCTGGCCCAAAGAGGTTTCAACACAAGCAGCTTCCTCGGAAGAACAGCTTCCTCCTCTGCTGCTTGAGTGCTGAGCTCCCTGGAGAACGAAACCTGTCTCTGTGCTATCACCCAGGCCAGAAATGACACTTTTCCTTTGGTGTGTGATCCGAACGAGTCCATGGCTTTACCCAGAGGGCTGTGTCTGCCTCTGGAACCCCCAGCATAAGAAGGATGTGGACCTGTTGGAGCCAGTCCAGGGGAGGGCATGAAGATGCTACAGGAGCTGGAGCAGCTCTGCTCTGGAGCCAGGCTGGGAGAGCTGGGGGTGCTCAGCCTGGAAAAGAGAAGAATCCGGGGAGACCTGAGAGCCCCTTCCAGTGCCTAAAGGGGCTCCAGGAGAGATGGAGAAGGGCTTTGGACAAGGGCATGGCCAGGACAAGGGGGATTGGCTTCCCACTGCCAGAGGGCAGGGTTAGATGGGATATTGAGAAGAAATTCTTCCCTGTGAGGGAGGTGGGGCCCTGGCACAGGGTGCCCGGAGAAGCTGTGGCTGCCCCATCCCTGGAAGTGTCCAAGGCCCGGCTGGACGGGGCTTGGAGCAGCCTGGGATAGCGGAAGATGTCCCTGCCCATGGCAGGGGGTTGGAATGAGATGAGCTTTAAGGCCCCTTCCAACCCAAACCAGTCTGGGATTCATGATTTGGTACCACACCCAAACCTCTTGCAGGACAGAGGGCAGAGGGCTGGTCCACAGCCAGCAGCACCCTGAATCCTGAGCCCTCCTCCTCTGCATGCACAGCAGTAAAATGGACCATGAAAATTTATCAGCCATGAACCAAGTGACTGCTTACACGTGTTTATCATGCACTTACCTGTGGTCTGCAGCCCTTCTCCTAACGCCTTGCTCATAACAGCCGCTGTCCTGGGCTGAGAGCCTGCAGTCCAACACTGATCAGGGCAGCTCTGGGGGCTGGGAAGGTGTTTCTGGAATCAGCCTGCATGGAAAGGACATAAAAAAGAAGCTGAGTAACACTCGAACCCAGGCTGGGATCTAGGGGTGCCAGGCATTTCCCACTTGCTTTCAGGCATTGGGTGGGGACTCTTCAGCTTGGCAGGAGGAGCCCATCACATGGCATAAATCCAGGCCAAAGGGCCCCTCTGGATAAAAACAACCCTTGCAAAGGGAGAAACACAATCAGGAGTTGCAAGCTGTGAAAAGAGCAAATAGAAGCTCAAATCCCCAAAGTGAAGTGAATTGGGTAACTTTTGCAGCCCCCTGGGGTCACCTCCCAGCCCAGGGCTGCAGCTGGGGAGCTCCAGAGCTGGAGCAGCTTTTGGCTCCTAGGAAAGGAGGATGGATGTTTTCTCTCCTCAGGTAAAGAGCTGATTCCTGGCAGGGAATGGCAAGAGCTGATGCAGTTGTGGGCAAATCCATAAATTCAAAATGTGTCAAAAAAGAGTGAAGCTGTGTGAGTAAACAAATGCAGATTTTGTCACTTCTTGCTGGAAGACACACACCCAAAGAGGCAGCGGGGACAGCGGGTGGCATCAGTCCATGGGGAGCCAAACCCTGCAAACCCTGGCAAATTTTCACTGGGGGAAGGAGGTAGAGACCCAGATAAGCCTGGCCTGCCCCTCACCTGTGCTGGGCCAGGCTGGAGCAGGGTCAAAGCTCAGGAGAAGGTGATCAAAGCCCTGATCAGTGTTTTCCTTCCCAAGCTCATACACACATTCCACTGTGGGACGTTTCTCTTTGCTCAGTGCAGAAGAGATCGAAAAATAATGAACTGCTTACACACCCCCAGCTCACGCAGACCTGCATTTGCATATGGAAATTAAATCCTTGGGCAGGCAAAGCCAAGCACATCCAATGGATTTACATCAGGCTCCTCACCAAGGCTTGCTTGGAGTGTGTCCATCGTGCCAAGGCTCGTGGGCTGAGCCACAGCGTGTCCTCGAGGGGCTGATGGCAGGGGCACAGGGAGGTGTTTGAGGATGCTCCTGCCCACTGTGGTTATCCCTGCAGCAGGGCAAGCTCCGTGCACCTCAGAGTGGAGACTGGACCCAAAACCCCTCCATTTGCTAATGGGAGTTCTGCATCCTATTTAAAGGACAGCGCTGCCTATTAAGCAATTTACTCATTTCTAATTAAGATTATTCAGTATAACAGGTTTTGTGCTTGCAGCTGAGTGCTCCCAACTGGCCAAGGGCTCAGCAGGAGGAGAAGAGCTTCAAACACCCGTCCTCTGCAAGGAGAGGCATTCTGTGGCAGTAAAAAACTACAGGGAGAAAGCAACAGCCCCCAAAATGTGAACTGTCCCTTTAATTTCTGTCAAGGCTAAAGCCCACAGACTACAAAAACAACATTTTAATTTAAATTCCGATTCCACATTCATTCATGGGAGCTGGCTCCGAGCGGGGATTTCATTAAAGGCTTTAATAGATTTTATAGGACTTGTCAGATCCGGAAAGGTTATGGAGCAAATGCATTTTCTCTGCTTCCAGAATTTCAACAACGGCTCGGTAAACAAATTTACCATGAAAATGCAAAGAGTCCAACCTTGTACAGACAAGGAGAAATGAACTTCATCCGAGTGACTTAAAGGCATCAAGATTCACTCTCCGTCCCTTCCCAGCTCGCTTCCCTCCTCTCTTTTCCCTTGGCGTGCTGTGCAGCTTAGAACATGTTTCTTTCTGTTTTAGTGGAAAACCAGAAAAGGAGAAACATCTTTTTCCATGGATCACACTTGGATTCAGGGTTGTTGATAAATAATGGCAGCTTTAGCAGCAGTGCAGGGATGGGGGGCTCAGAGGAGCTGCTAGGAGAGCCCTCATCCAAGATCAGCTCAGGCCTTGAACAGCTGATTGACCCAGGACAGGGGGTTGTGCAATGAGATCCTGGTTTTCCAGAGATCCCTGGGTGTCTGAGGGTAGATGTGCTTCAGCTGGTGAAGGCTGGGAGAGCGAGCAGACAGGAGAGTTTACAACAGCCACACCTTCGCTCCTGACCCATGGAGGGCTCCATGAGCCCTGCCTCAGGGTCTTCTTGACCAGCCCTTCCGTTCGGCCAGAGAGCAAAGCTGGTTTTAGCTGAACAGCCATAAATGCACAAGTTCTCACTAAATATTTTGCCAGAGTCGTTTCCACCTGCATTTTAGCCCTTGGCAAATCAGGCTTGAAGGCAGGTGCCGATGTCAGGCCCAGGAAGGGGCCCAGCAAGGCTGGCTGGTGCAGGCAGATGTCCCACCTTGGGACACGGTGCCATCGGCCACAGGATCCGTGCTGGGGTGGCTGCACTCACCAGTGATCGGGAGGTGTGGGGCATCAGTGGTGAGAGCCAAACTGCAGGAATCAAAGGCTGATGCCTTGGCAACCGAGTCGTGGCGATGCTGAACAAAGTGAAGAAAAGGCCTCTTGTTTTTGGATGAGCTCTGTAAACAGAGATGAATGTCAGAGGAGATTTTGCCTGAGCATCGTTCAGAGGCGTCACAGGGAGAAATCAGCTTGCAGAAAATTATAGCTAATGCAAACCTCCAACCAAAACCTTTTTTCTGTTCGAGGGTAAGACAAGTTGATGACTTTATTATTATTATTATTACGATGATTATTTTCCCTCCTTATGACTTTGCAATTTGAGATTGACAGGTCCTAACACAGCTGCTCTGGATGCTTTCCCAGCTCCACAAAGAGAGAGGCAGAGTGAAAAGCAGCCGGGCGGATCAAGAGCCGCTGGCGGGGCGGGAGTGGGACTCGGCAGCTCCACCACAGAGACCCCATAGATGTGGGACCCTGTGCCGAGAGGTGTCGAACATCTGGGAGTCCCTTTCACTGGGAACAGGCACTGCAGGTGGCTGGGATGTGGCTGGTAGCTATGCTGTAATTATAGGAAGCCGGGGAGAGAAGCAGATTTCAATCAAGTGACTACTGAGTTAAAGCATGAGAATTCCTGTGTAATTTATGGTGCATTAAATAGCCTAAATATTCTCTCCTCATGAGTTACTCTAATAGCTAATAGCCCTCATTTCAGGGCAGCGTTTTCTGTGATTCACCTTAATCTAGATTTTTCCTCCTGGCTGGCAAGTACCACGGTAAAATTTCCTCCTCTGCTCAGTGGTATTTTCTTCAAATGCTCCAAGTTCCTTAGGACATCAGGTTGCTAAACTCCTGTTACATCGACTGAGAGTGAAACTTTAAACAAATTCACCAAATAGAGTCCCAAAAGCACCTTAGGAAGGTTAATGGCTGTACCTGGGAGGGATGGATGGATGGACGGACGGACGGACGGACGGACGGACGGACGGACGGACGGACGGACGGACGGACGGACGGACGGACGGACGGACGGACGGACGGACGGACGGACGGACGGACGGACGGACGGACGGACGGACGGACGGACGGACGGACGGACGGACGGACGGACGGACGGACGGACGGACGGACGGACGGACGGACGGACGGACGGACGGACGGACGGACGGACGGACGGACGGACGGACGGACGGACGGACGGACGGACGGACGGATGTGGCCTCAGGGTCCTACAGACACACCTAGGACACACCAGCTGTTATCTGTGAGGTGTCAAGCAGCCTGGATGGAGTTTCTGAAGACTCGTCTATCCCGGCTCAAGAAGGGGTCACAGACAGTGCAACCACTTACAAGGCAGAGAAAACCACATTACATGAGCCCAGCTGAGTGTGATCAGCACAGCAGAAAGTCAGAGAGGAGACTGGCAGGCACAGAAAAGCTCCGGATATCCCTGATCCAACCTCCTGCTCTGACCAGGGCTAAGTTTGAAGTTAACACAAGATGTCAGAACCTTGTCCAGTCAGGCTTTGAAAACCTCCGAGGATGGAGTTGGCACAATCTCTCTGCCTGCACAGCTCTTCCTTAAACCCTGTCTGCTTTACCAGGAGCCACTCTTCCCTCTTGGCTGTGAGGCACCAGTTTGTACCACAGCCTTTGGCCTGCTGTGATGGGTGCTTTGCTGGGAGCATCCCCCCTCCACGTCCCTGTGGTCACTTCCAGGTGTTTCCCGTGCAGATTGCTGGAATCAGGAGCATGCACAAAAAATTCTCCCAACCCATTCATTCAAGCCTGGACAGTGACCTAAGCCCAGCCAGGGCTGTGAGCTGACCCAAAAACCCAGAGCCAGCGGGCTCTAAGAGCCAGCACCAGGAAAATATTATCCAGAGCAGAAGTCACAAAGAAATAGGAAAATCTTTTTCCTGCTGCCATCTACAGTCTGGAGTGTGGCAGGAGGCTGGGCTGAGAGCCAGGAGAAGGCAGGGAAGGGAAAGGCTGAACTCTAGTATCTATCACAGCTCTTCCCAGCCAAGGCTCCTTCACCAGCTCCCGGGAAGCTGCTGCCATCTACTGATGTGAGGGCGGCCGGCACGGGGATCCACGGGCAGGATGGAAATAACTTCACTGCACATGAGCCACACACACCCCAGAGCCTGGAACGGGAGGTTGAGTCCCCACTCTGAAAATCTTCTCCCTCCGAAGAGGTCCAAAGCCGGCCTCAAGCTTGATGTGCTGCACAGCGCGTCCTGCTCGGCAGCTTCTCCCCCGCTGAAGTGAGAGGATGGCGGCTGGAACAGCCTCAGGCACCTCCTGGGTGCTTCTCTGAGCTGGGTGTTCCAGCGTTAACTCGTCACTGCAAAAAGTCCTTCCCTGCCCCGTAAGGAGCACCCCGAACCCCGGTGAGCCCGGTCCCCACCCCGGCACCCTCGCACTCCGACGTGTTCTTTAGTGTCCCCAGGGCTTTTCCCCACAGTCCTGGTGGAACAGAGCTCTGCCATGCCAAAACACCAGGAATGACCCCCACACATAGCCAGGGCTGGGTGTCCAGGAAGACACCTGCCCTTCCCCTTTCCCCCCTGAAGCCCACCCAGAACTAAAAGCTCTCACACGGTGGTTTTGGAGCAGGTTGGTCTCCCCCCTCCCCTGCCCTGCTCTCTTGGTCAGGTGTGGTGACAGGAGGGGACAGTGTCCTCTCGGTGCCATCCCGCTCAACCCTGAAAACTGCTCTGCAAACTCCAGATGGGATTTTAGTCCTGTTCCTCCTCCAGCAGCACTGGCATTTTTAGTCTCCTGCATATCTTCTTCCAGAAGTAGCTGATGGCAAATGGAAGAATCCCTACATCTGCGTCTCCCCGGGCACCATGCAGAGCTTTCGCAGCAGGAAAGGAGACAGGAGGAGAATGGATGAGTAGCTTCATGGCTTCGAGTCAAAAAATCCTGTTCTGTACATCTTTTGGCTTCCTCTGCATGATTAAGCTGCACATTCATCCTCACCAGGCGGCTTTTGGATCTGCTGTTCCTCCCTCCCTGTGCAACTTGAGGGTTGGATGGAGGGGGTCCCCTCTCCCTTCCAGAGAGGGGCTAGAGGGAGTCAAACCACACTGAAAGGCCAGGGCAGAGCTGTTCCAGCCAAGCAGCGGTGCCAAAGGGACACACAGACCTCAGGTGATCAGGGATTTGCAGCAGGAGGCAGAGAAAGCAGCGGCTTCCCAAAGGAGCTGCCAGCCAGGTGAGAACCATCCTAAAACTGGCAACAGGGTTCGTGCTGCAGAACTCAAAGAGATCCAATCTAGTGCAAGGGGGACGCTGAAAAGAGCAGTACTAAATGACTCTGAAGATAATTTTGAGGTGGTTTGGCTTGGGGATACACAAGGAAAGAGAGCAGGACAGGCCCCACCTGGGAAAGAAATGTGGGGACCTTGTTCAGACAAACAGGAGAGTGACACGGCTTTTGCACTGATAAAGCAGGGGGAATACACAGAGGTCTGTGCTCCAGGGGAAATGAGGTCAGGCTCTGTCAATGCATCCCTCAGCAAGCAAAGACGACTCCAAAGTGCCTCAGACTCACTCAGAAAGGTTTCCAAGGACTAAAAGGAGCCTCTCAGTTCACCCCCCTCCTTCAATGCAGGCTTTGTAGTGCTCCCACTTCCAGGACAGGCAATATTCCTTCCTGCTCTGTCTTCCTCCAGCCTCAGGGCTGCAACAGAGCCAGGTTTGTTGGATGGCACAAAGGCACCACAGAGCATCTCCCCCTGATGCGCAGCTGAGCTCGGCCCTCCTCCAGCTGCCCCCCTCCCACAGCCCCATTCTGCCCCTCCTCACTTCAGCCACACTCAGCATAAAACACCAAATTCCCAGTCCCAGCCTAAATATATCAGCTCAGTTTAGCCTGGCAGCCAGCATCACCCAGATCTGTGCTCTGCCCACACTCCCCTGAGCCCACCCTGGAGCATCCTTGGTGCTTCCCAGGGACTCTGCCACCCGATGTCAGGCTGCTGTTCGCACCAGGGGACAGGACAGGGAATGAGGGAGCAGAGGAGTGCCAACACTCAGTTCCAGCAGTGCCAGAAGGATTTTGCAGAGTGAAATCACTTCTGTCCGTGAAACAGCTCAGAAGGCACCAGGACAGCATGGCTTTTCCAAGGAGGAAAAATTTAAAAAGCCGTATTTTGAGAGGAAAATCAATGGGGCAGAGCCTCAGCAGGTTGTGAGGCTTTCCCAGCATCATCCCAGCAGCAAACTAAATTATCATGTCTGACATTTCCCCTGCCCCCCACCAAAGGCCAAAATAATTCCTTTGCTCCGGATACAGATCAGTTGGCAAACAAGATTTCAGACGCAATTATTTTGCCCTGAGAGGATTCTGCAGCTGCTCCTCTTTTTCTTGAGATCAATACCTAAAGGATAATCCTGCAGATTATCCTACAGTTTGGTGCTGTTAGCTCAAGCTCCCTTGTTTGCTTTATTTCCTTTAAGAATTACAACTCCTTCTGGCCGGGGGAGGGAAGTGTTTTTATATTCTATATTTCCACAAATGAGACCTGACATCATAAATTGTCTATAGTTGCTTGGAGATGAATTTTGTTGACTCTTTAGTTAAATTGAAACCTTTCCTGGGCACATACCGATTTCAGGTGGTGAGTCATTCCTTCCCCAAAGAGCAGAGCAAACAATAGCAACCACTTAAACAAAAACAGAGCAGATTTTCTTCCAAATCTAGGACCTCTATTCTTTCAAAGCAAATCAAGTCTGGGGGAGTTTATTCTCCTGCAAAGTCCCACAGGCGGAAGGCAGCAGAGATCAGAAACCTGTTCTGTGCTTTGGAGGGTTATTTTTATTTGTTTTTAACCCAACACACTGTTCTGAACATCCAGAATAGCAACTCTTGACTATTTGTGGCTGAAAAGTTTCTCAGTTAGTAAACTTGATGAGATGGGGAGAATATCTCTGCTCCTCCTGGGACAGACAGGGTGTTCCTAAAATAAAGTTTTACCTCAGAATAACTGCCTCAGAGTATTTGTTTTCTGTCCAACAGATCCACTTCTTAAAACTCCAGCCAAAAGATCATCAAAAGCATCCTACCTGTGGGATGAAGGAATCTTCAAAAGTTGAGGGACTTCTGAGGGATTGCTGGAATCGTAGTCACAGGAAGGAAGGGGGAATAGCTTCAAACTGAAAGAGAGTAGATTTAAATTAGATGTTAGGAAGAAATTCTTCCCTGTGAGGGTGGTGAGGCCCTGGCACAGGGTGCCCAGAGAAGCTGTGGCTGCCCCGTCCCTGGAAGTGTCCAGGGTCGCACTGGGCAGGGCTTGGAGCAGCCTGGGGTAGTGGAAGGTGTCCCTGCCCACGGCAGGGGCTTGGAATGAGATGAGCTTTAAGGTCCCTTCCAGTCCAAACAGTTCCATGGTTGAATTAATTTGAGCACTCCAAACCCCCCCCTGTGACTGAGGTGGACACAGGGAGCTCTGGGTCACTCTCTGGATCGGCCTCCCAAGGCAGAGGAAGGTGACATTCTGTATGTGAGCTCCAGGTGAGCACGTGGTACCCCCTCAGTGCCACAGCGCCGCACCCGTGCAGGGTTCAGCAAACACCCCAAGGCACCACGTACCCCCGGCCCTGATCTACTGACCTCACCCTGCTCCCCTCACATCCATCGACATCCTGCACAGGAACCCTGAGAGCACCAAAAAGCCATCAGGGAAGAGCACTGGAGCCAAAGCAAATGTCACATTTCCTCCAAGATGCTGCACTGAAACTCTGAACTTCGGCATCAGGTTTGACCTTTGAGACGCAACCAGAGGATTTCCAGCCGTGCTTCCCAACGCCTCTCAGATTTGCTTTTGGAGCTCCCTGTCAGGTACAAAGGAAGAAAAGGGATCTTTGGGCATGAAACCCGCCGGGCAGAGGAGGCGACACGGCGACAACCCCACAAGGTGGCAGAGCTCCATCGCTCATCGCCCGAGCACCGGGATGCACCAAACGCTGCCGGCTCCGGGATGCTGCACACCGCGGGGATCCTTGAGACACTGCTGATGGCAGCCTGAGCCTCCCCAAAATGGGTGGAAATCAGGTGTAAAACTGCTCGGAAAATAGGAGCACCGGTTCTCGGGGGTTTGGGCACAGGAGAGCAGAACAGACAAAACTCCAATTTTTTTGTCTGCACTGAGGTTTCTGAGAGAAATGTGCTGGGAGCTTCTAGGAAGTTCTTAACCCACTTGAGGGAATTGTAAACTGGGGAAGAAAAGCCAAACTCTCAAGCAGGCAAACGGTCCTTTTGTAAATTATAGCAGTGGTCCAGAACTGAATGGGGGAATAACTGGGATTTCAGCTTGCCAGACTTCTTTCCAAGCTGTTCAGAAATGTGCAATTTCTTCTTGTCCTCTCTGGACCTGCCACACTCCAGTGGCAATAAACTGGAGTTTAATATGTATTTAATAAATACATTTCAGCAGGAGAATAACACTAAGTTTCTATGCTTCTGAATAATTATATTTTTTTTAAAAAGAGAGAGAAAGGAGGAAGAACTAGCAAGAAAAAAAACCAAAAAACAGCATTATCTTGTCATAGTTCTTGATCAGTTGGGGAAGAGCAGTGAAATAACCGCAACTCCCAGCCCTGCTGCCACCACTGCTCCACGCTGGGCAGAGGCAAATTTGGTTTAGTTTGGGTGAAGCAGCACCTTCCTGTGCTTTTCAGCGATGTCCTCGGACTTCAGGGCAGACTCGTGATTTCCCCCCTTCAATCCACTCACTTTCTGTGGGTCTTGAGTCTCCCTTGTCGCTAAGGACTGGGTTTGGAGCTGCCTCTGGTTTTAAATAACCAGCAGGGCACAAACTTGGAGATTGGTGTGCAGAGGAGAGAAGTGAATCCCAGCCAGGCCAGCAAATGGACAAATGAGAGGTTTCGTGCTCCGAGTGGAAATCAGAGAGACGTGGTCTCTAGAAAGGATGTTCTCTGAAGCGATGGGGAGCTTCAGGGAGAATTTTGCACCAGAGGAAGTCACGCTCACAGAAAAGGGATAATTTGCGAAAGCAAAATTAAACCTTCTGTCACTCAAACGCCCAAATCAGCAGCCTGACAAAACAGTTACTGTAGCAACAGGTGGGGGGAAAATGCCACAGAAAACACAGATGTTCCCCTACCCCCCAATAAATTCAGAAGAAACAGTTTCTAGGTGTGTGCAGCTGCTGTGGGCTGGGGTTAATGCTGGGATGCAGAGCCAGGGCAGAGCTCAGAGTTTGTTCTTGCAAACCTTTCCTCTTCATCAGCCTGAGAAATGCTGGGAAACCCTGACTGACCTGTGAAGAGCTTTCTTTTCCTGCTTTCCAGGAGGAGGAGGAAACCTTCGAGGAAGCTGCAGTGTGAGTTCTCCAGGAAAGGGAAAGAAAAAAGGTTCCTAAAATTCGAATTTATAATAGAGAGATTTGGCCCGTGGGACCAAAGCAATCCAAGTGCATTTGCCCCCAGCCCCTGTGCAGTGCATTCCCAAAGAGTTTTCAAAACGTGGTATTTCCAGCAGGATTGATCAGACCTTGAGCTGTGCACTCAGGTGCAAAGCAGCCAAAATCCAGTGCACGCCAAGGGCTGTGAACCTCAGCTTCCCCAGGCTGCCAGGGGGCTCCTCTCAGCCCTGCCCACCAGCTACATGTGAGAGAGCAGACACAAAAATCCCAGTTTTTACAGCCATGGCACACACTGGCCTCTGCAATTCAGTTGACTCCTGCCTCCTCTCTAATTACTCCTTCAATTATGTCAAATAATTGTATTCATGCTGGGGAAGGACCATCAGTCTGGGGCTGTCTCGTGGCTGAGGAGCTGCTGCTGTCAGGACAAGCACAAAGGGCTTTGTGGACCACAAACTCTGCAAGTCCCACCAGCACCTCAAGGGCTTTGCTCCTGCACCTCTGCACATCCTCCCCCCCGAGCATCGATCGCCCCTCTCCGTGGGGCTCCAAATCCCAGAAGATGGGCTGCAGTAAGGGCATGTTTGCTGCTGGTCAGTAGGAACTAAAACAGAACAACCTCTGCAAACATCACTCCTCTCCACAGAGGCCTCAGACAAACCAAACAGCGCTCGGCCTTTTCATAAAAGCGGCCTTTGCCCAGTCCAGGAGGTAATTACTGGCTCCACAGATGCCTCTGTCATCCCATTTGTGGGTATTTTTATCTAGCCAAGGAGCCAGAACTTTCCTGTGAGCCCCATTCTGTGCTGTCTGCTCTGAAGGGCTCATCCCTCCCTCGCTTGCCTGGTTCCATATATTCATTTTATGCCTTTTCCTTAACGAAGCAGCTTTTAATTCTGGTGTGGTGCTTCCAGTTCTCAGAAGCAGCACAAAAAGGACATTACAGTCCCCTCAGGTTTAGATAAACATGTCCTTTTCATTAACCTTCATCCTGACTGTCTGAGCTGAAACGCTAACGTTTGGCAAGAAACCAGGAGAAATGGTTTGGGCAGCTCTTTTAGGTAGGTCAGCAAGGTGCTTAAGGAAGGGAAGAGTTGCTTCACGGCTGAAAACATTCTCTCTGATGACTTGTTTTCTTCTTCCAGGTCTTTCTGCTTGCTCTAACAACCCCCCTGTAACTGTACAGACTGGCAAAGCCCCATGAGCACCCAGGAAAGAGTGTTTCATTTCTCCCCTTCTCTGCACTCCTTTATGGAGTCATCAAAAACAAAAAACTGCCCCCCACAAAAAAAAAAATCTCTGTTTTTCCTTTTTTCCCAAAACTATCACTTCCAGCCCGTGATTCCAGCTAATTTATAACACACCCCTGCAAAACAACACTGAATTATAGAGAAAGACCATGGGAAGCTTTGACATCATCAGTGTTTGGAGGAATGAAGGGGAGGAGACTGTTAAATATGATTATTTTCCTCTGTCTTTCCTTAGGGTGCCGATCACTAGAGCACGAGTGCCACGTGCATTAATTAATTGAAACAACACATTTACATGATTAGGGATTAACTCCTGTGCTTCCTCATTGACTAATTAGTGTATCTATAGATCTATTTAGAAAGAAAATACCTCGGGGAAGGCGGGAGCCTTCAGAGCTTATTTCATATAAACTGGCTGTCAAATTCAGGGATTAGAGAAACGTTCGCTTCTCTCTTCCCTCCCCCGGCACCTCATATTTGCTTCTTTTATTTCTCTTGACTCCCATGTGGCATCTGCCACAAGTTTTACCAAGAGAACACTGCTGAGTTTTTCCTCCCTCATTTCGGTCCCAAGTTTCCTGTTGGTTGTCATCCTCGGGCTGCTCTCGGGCTCCAACTGCCAGCACACTCTGGTGGAGCAGCATATTTGACACTGGGGATTTCAGCCTGATGGATTAATTAACTTTCTCTTCTCCTTCAGCTCTCTGTGCTCAGGGACTCTTATATTTCACCCTCAGGATGACCAGTCCCCACTTAATTTTCTTTGTCCTGTTGTAGGACACAGGACAAGGAATGAAGGGATAAAGCTGCCCGAGTCAGGAAGCAACACAAGGCTTCGTAACAGTCTGTAGCCACAGCCCCGAAAATGCTCCTTCCCCAGCAGAAAACCGCACAGAATGTTGATTTTTAACACCAAGCAACCCTTTAAAACTTTACCTGGTTGCACAATAACTTCCCACCACTGCTCAGAGCAAAGGCTTTGCTTTCCTTGTTCTCTCAGAGGAGGCTTTTAGGGACCTTCCTGGTGGCTTAAAGGCAGCACTTTAAGGTATAAGAAGCAATTTTAAAAATTACACCCTCTAGAGCCTCCCTTATATTCATTTAAATGAGTCTTGGCCAAAATCGTGACAAAATAACCAGTTTCACCATCACCTCAACCCAGAAGCAGCTCTGCTCGTTTCCAGGGCTGGCTGGGTAGGAGGATGAGGAGGAGCAAGGAGAGGAGAGTGAATTCATTAATTACGCATACCTGGTCAGAGCTTCTTTCTTTCCCCAGCTCCAACAGCAGAGGCTCCTCTGCTCACAGCAGGCTGAGGAAGAGGAGGCTGAGTCCCCTCCTCCTGCTGAGCTGTCCTGTGGCTGGATGCAGCAAACTTTGGGAATAAATCTCCTCTCCTTTACCCCTCGATGAGGCTTTTGGTTTGAAGTGGAGGGAAATCCTTGCTGGGGTTTTCTCTGTGGCATAAACACACGATGTATTCATATTATCCGCTGCAGATTTGCATTCCGCCTGTCCTCATTAACACACTCACATAAACACCACTGCATCTACTTTATTTACACTGAATTGCCGTAACTCCTCTGTTTTAACATCTGGACACACGCAGATGTTACACCTTTGCTGCACTAATGCAGAGAAGACCGTGGCTGGTGTTCTGTGTCTAATCCCAGGATCCCACCCAAGGCAGTCTGGGGAGCAAAACCACCTCCCATCGCTGAAAGGCGTCCTCAGTGGCAAATTTCAACAGAAATGCGAGCAGTAGCGCTGGTTTTGGTCAAGATGGAGAATGGGTCAATGGTTGGTCAATGGCTGGAAAACTTCTTGGAGGGGCTTCCACTGGAAGCCTTGTGATGCTGCAGAGCTGACACTGCAGCCACTCTCACTCCAGCTCCCCCTCAGTACCAGGGAGATGTCATTTCACACACCAGCATCACCCAGCGTGTGACAGATCCCCCAAACCTGTTGGCTCTGAACTGGATTTCAGATGCTCTCGCCCAGGGCCTCGTTCCACCTCTCCAAGAGCAGCAAGGCTGAGCCTCGTTATCTCTCTGTTTGGCACCAGCCATCGGAGGGGATGTGGCTCTGGAATGTCTGTGCCCCTCGCAGCCTGGGAGCGAGCTTTGCCCCGGGGGCTCAGCAGCGAGCATTGTATTTTGGTGATTCACACGGTTTCCCTCACTGAAGGCTCGTGAAGTCGTTTTGGAAACCCGGGAAAAGCGCGAGGCTCACTGCTGTGAGGAATGCTTTACCGCAACCGAAAAGAAATTCGACAATTATCGCAAAATGAAATCCCAAAAGAGCTTTTTTATTCACTCCTGCTCAGTGACCCCTGCTTGTCACCTTTAGATGTCTGAATGTACAGCAGGTACTGGCAATACCAGGTTTACAACCCAACGCACAGACCAAATTTCCCACGCTGCAAATTGCCTTCAAGAGAAGCAATATCTGCCTCCACAGCTCTAGAGCTGCTATAAAGCAGGATGTTTCTCTTTTTTGGCCATTTCTGTAATGCCTTGGGTTCCTTATACATCTGAAATAAAGAATTTCTGAAAAAAAAAAAAATACTGTGCCTGCATAAGCACGTGTTGATTTTTAGGCTCAAATAATCAGTTTTCTGCTCTCCAGCACCGCTCATACCCAAATGTATTCCTCTATTTTATTCACACTAACTCCCACAAAGACAACAGGAATTAAAACAAGCCAAATGGCTCTTTATCTTTTCTTAAGTTCATTTTGAATTTTAATCTCTGCTAAACAAGCTTTGATGGCTGAAATAATTCAAAACAATGCTTTGACTCAAAAGGGACAAAGAAATCACGCAACTGAACATCAAAATTACAATTCTTTCCTCTTGATTTTGACAGGATTTTTTGAGCGAGTAACACATTGCCTTACAATGAGGAGGTTCAAGAAGCTCACTCTATTTTTTTTTTTTTTTTTCCTTCCACAGAAAGGAAAAGGAGGGGAGAAAAAAGCCACTTGGCACTCCATTAGCAGCCGGTCCTTCACTTTGTTTTAATGAGCAGAGCTGTTGGCTGCGGTGACGCACGCTGCTGAAAGTCTGTCCCTGCAAGCCCGAAGCTGTCCGCGTGTTTACAGTGACACCGCTAATGGAGCTGGAGCAGACGCGCTGGTCCGCGGGGTGCGTGGAAAAGGCTCCCGCACCGGCTGACAGGCAATAAATATTTCCCTGCCAAACAAAAATAAAAAATGGGCGTTGACTCACGGGACTAAAATTAGGCGGGTGCCGCATCTGGCTGGAGGGCAGAGGCAGTTAAAAAAAAGCAGCGTTAACAGGTGTGATTCGCGGCAGGAAAAGGGGCGCTTGGGATTTATTCTGGTGGAACTGGACACGGAGGGAAGGTGGGCAAGTCGCAGAGGAAGTCGGAACTAAGTGATGTTCACGTCCCTTCCAACGCGAACACTTCCAGGGGTGTGTGAGGAACGGAGATGCTCGGCTGAAATGCAGCAGCCAGGGAGGTGCAGGCTCCTCTCTCAGGTCTGTGCTGCTGGGAAGATGGAGACGGATAAGCAAGAGGAGCAAAACAGGAGGTGGTGGGAGGAGGAGCAGTGAGCAGGCTGCAGTCCACCTGCAGCTGTCTGCTGATGCTGTTTCCTTCCCCGTGCCAGGAGTGGTGCGGGTTCCAAGCTAGGAAGCCATTTGACCTATTTGCCCATTTTGCTTAGCAAAAGGCTCTGTGTAATCCCCTAACTGCAGTCATTTGGGAATTGTCTCCAAACTGAGCGTATGGAGAAACACTTTTGTAGGTTTCTTCAAGGCTTTTTCTTTGAAAACTAGAAGAAAAGTGCAGCCATTTAAAGATTAAAAGAGAACCCATAATCCACAGTCAATGCTGGAGAGTCTCACAGAATTAGCCCACACGTTTCTAAACCTAATCTAAAAGCACAGCTCCCACTTGACAGACTTTGAAATATTTCACAACATTTGCAATATTCTCAGCTTCAGCTTTGAAGCTCTCCCCAAAGACTGGGTTTTCCCATCTCTGCATGGATTTATCATCACCTGCCAACATCTGGGCAGATCCTGAACTATTTGGGGAGTTTGGTGCTTTGAAGTGACAATGCATCAAAGCCACAACGCGATCGCTGCCGCCCCCACATCACCCCCAGGCAAACACTGACGTGCCACGAGGTCCCGTTTCCAGCTTGCTCTAAAAACGTCTCCTTGCTGCACACAGAGGAAGTTTTGTCTGCTCCTGTTCCGTCCTAGGACTTGGTGGGATTAAGGATACGGCAAGAGTTGTAAAATGCCGTCTGCCCTTCTCGCTGGGTGTGATGCCTCCATGGGATCTCCTGCCTGGATTTGTCTGATACAGAAAGTGTTCCCTCATGTGGAACAAAGCCGGCACCGCCGGTAATTAAGTTTCCTGAATTAGGACAATGAGACTCCCTTTGGAATCACCATCTTCCTCACCTGCTTCCCACACCTCAGCAGACTTTCAGCACTGCCAGATTCTGGATGACAAAGCCTGAGCTGTGGTTTGCTCACACCTTTCCTCCCATAAGGAAAGCCCAGCCTGGGCTTTTCCTCTTTCACCCCACCCAACTCCAGCTGTCCCCTCAGGGAACACCTCCCCTCACCCCACTGCACCCACAGGGACGCTAAGCCCCCGTCCTCTGCACAGCCCTGAGACAGAACTCTTCCAGAACACCCAAACTGCCAGGAAAGACGAAGGCAATAACCCGAGGGAAGAACTTGCACTTTTGCAGCCCAGGTTTCCCAGCTGTTTGCACCTGGATGCAGCCATGCACACACAGCCGCCAAGCAGCTGGAGAAAAGCACATCACGGCCAGGCTGGCACATGGAAACAGCAATTTTCCCAAGTGGAGCAGCTCTGAGTAGCCAGCAAATAATGAAGAGCAAAATTGGAGGCTGGAGCTAAATTGCCTGGGCTTCGTTAGTGGGAAGAGGAAGCAGGTGGCTCTGAGCAGTGGCGGCGCTGCAGTTCAGGGGATTTCAAAACAAAGATTAAAGTCCTTTACTTCTTTGGTCAGTTCATGTTATCCTTGGGCTTTTCAGCAAGGACTTTGTGTCCGTGGGGAGAGCATTGTATTTCATAGGAGCTTAGTTTGATTTGCTGGGCACACAAGTGAAGCAGTGTTTGCTTTTGCAGCTGTAATTTGTGATGACTTACAAAGAAGAATGATGTTCCTGTAGCTCATGATGAAGGGCTTAGTGTTGTTTTCACTCTTGTTTGTACGAAAAGTTTAAAGTGGAGCTGGGTTTGAACAGCTGAAGGTAGGAGCTGGTGAGAAGATCTAAGCACAGAGCCCCACGCTCCCCTTGGCTCTCCCTGGGCAGTGAAATGGGCTCTTATTAATTCTCAAATAAAGCACCATCATTACATTTTTTTTCTACCTAGCGAGTACCATTTTACAAATGTACATGACATCTCCTGCTGGATTTTTATGTCCCCATGCCTGCATTAATTGAGCTGTCAGGACCATTCTCCCCCCTCATATTTTAACCAGAATTTTTGGCTTCCCTTGTGCTGCAAGGTGAGTTGTGGACATGATGCCAAACAGTTTGCAGCCCCGGCTGCAGAACAAATCTGGTAGGGGTGAAAGCTGTTAGGACTCTGGGGTGGTTTTGGGGCCAGCTTGGGATGAGCTGAGCCCACATCACAGCCTGGATGTGTCTGTTCCTCTTACACATCCATGGGAAAACATCCTACAGCGTCTTGGGAATGAGCTTGGGATGCACCATCCAGAAGCAAAGGTGAGGTGGTGATATCCTGCTCCATCAGCACACCCCATGCTGGGCAGGTTTCAGGAGGAGAGATGTGCAGTGAAACTGATCCCTGTTATCCCTGCTCTGATCCCAGATGGCACCAGGCAAAGCCAGCCGGTGTTAGAGCATCACCAGTGCCTGCTGCAGGGGGTGCCAGCTCGTTTGCTGGGTGCTAATTAGCAATGCAGGGCCTGTGCCAGCGTTTATCTCCTCGGACAGCTCGGACAAGCAGAGCTCAGCCTCTCAGGAGCTCAGGCGAAGGCAAAGCTCACCAGAGACCTGCTTTGAGAGCAGCAGCTGGAGAGGGGCAGGATGCCCGAGGAGGAAGAGGAGCTCTGGCAGCGATCCAGGGGGAGCAGAGCTCATCCTTAGAGCAGCAGTGCTGGAGCACAGCAGGACTTCCCAGGGCCACCAGAACTCCTGTGAGGGGCACCTGAGATGGAAACCCCAGCCCTGAGCCCGAGCACACAAACCCAGGGAAGTCACCAGCACTGGGTGTTCCTAATTCACCCTCACCTCGAAAGTCTCCTCCTCGAACCAAAAACGTTTGAAATGAAATAATGATCACCCAGGTGATGTTTTTGTCATCTTTTCGCTGTAGCCTGACACTGGTGCAGTGGCACTGCTGGTCTGCAGAGAGCTCCACGCTGGGCACAGCCCAAGAGCAGCTGTTTGCCCTGGCAGAAGAAAGGGAGAGAAAAAAATTAATGAGCTTCTCTTCGATTCGAACAATTGCTCTGACCAATTTTTACAAAGTATGGCTATAAATAACCAGTTCCCTTCCAAAAAGTCCATTCAAAATGACATTTTGCTCCTTAATACCACAATTAGATGCGATAGTAGAGAAATCTTTTCTTTTTTACCGGAATAATTTTGTTTGAAACAATCCTGCCTTGCAAAATAGTTGAATGGTGATAGAAAAGGCATTTTCATTAACAAGTTCAGCTGTTCCACCCCACTATGCTGACAAGCTCTTACCAAATGGCATTCACAAGCATTCCCTGGTAGAAGCAGTTTGTAGAACCCTCTCCCTGTGTTTTCAAAGTCCTTGCAGCTGGATTTTTATCCTGGTTTCTAAAGGAGAAGAGGTTTCTGCAACTGTGCCGGTTGAGTTGGCTGCTTCTCGCACTCAGTTCATTACCACGGTTTAAAATCACTCGGTTATGAGGGGGAGGGTAGGTGGGAGAAAGAGAAGAAGGGTCTGAAACAGAAATTATGTGGGAAGTATGGCTTGGTTAAAGTAAATGAAACAATCAGAGATTTCACCCACTGCATTTTCTGCTGGCAGTGTGTTGCTGGCCAGTCAGGCCATGCTGATGGACCAGGCTGCATCCATGCAGCTGGAAAACATCCCTCCCACGGCCCTGCCTCGTCTGGGCAGCACGGCCAAGGGGCAGGACACGGGATCAGGGTTACTGAAATGAAAGAGAACGGATTTGAGATAAAGGACACAAACCCACAGGACATAAAACTCATTATTCCTGCTGCTGTGTGAGCTGCTGCAGAGCAAAGCCCCAGAAAGCAGCACTGGGAGCAGGATGCTGTAAAACATGAATCACAGCCTCCAAATGAGAGAGGGGAAGGCAGGACCACACTCTTCTAATACTCTTTCCTGACAGCGGCAGGAATACTTAGGGGAAAGATTCAAGGAGCTCTTGTACTTGGAGCTGTGCAAAACACTACAGAGCTCTTCAGGGGCCATGTTAAACAAAATTGCAGTCGTAAAAAACCCCAGAATACGCGTACAGGAGTTCTGATTGGAACTGGGTCTGAGTGCAGGGCACGTGAGTTTGGGAGCACGGGGGAGGGGACAGGGGGTCCAGAGGTGCATTTCCCAAGGGACCTTCCCCTCACCAGTTCTGGGCTTCTCCATGAGCAGCTCTGTGCAAGCAGTGCTGTGTGCCACAGGTGAAAACAGGTGACTTTAAAAATTTGGGGCTGACACATAAAAAGCCACCAGCTTGCCTAAAGGTGCGTCTTATGAAACAAAAATATTCCACTTGACCACTTCTCAAAAGACAGCCAAGGTCATCTGTACCCTGAACTCAAGTCTGGAACTTCCCTGACCCATCCTAGGAGGGAATCACATACTGGGAAGGCTTCCCCAGGGACAAAGACACTGGAGCCAACTGTGTGGGGAACAGTCGAGTCTCCAGTTCCATGAGATTTGTGGAAACAGGAATGGAAATGACAGATCAGATACAGGGGCATGGAGGAGCAGATTTCTGTGCCATCCTGACGCCCTCTCACACCCCCATTTTCCATGACTGGGACTGTCTTAATACGTAAGAGCAATTGGGGGATTTCAGGGTAAAATCCTGGCCCTGTTAAGTTCAGGGAGTTTTGTAATTAATCCAAATGGCCTCATTTTGGTGCCATTCTGCCAAGCTGTGCTTCTGTTTGTCAAGTGGAGCTTCCACTTAGGAGACCCTCTGATACCCAGCAGTCCCCAGGGAGCACTGGGCTGCGTTAGGAATCAAGGGGAAGCGGGCTCTGATCCCATAGATCGGTGTCTTCACCCAAGCAGTGCTCAGAGAGCCTGGAATCTGGTCATTCTTCCTTTTGCTGGCAGCTTAGGTTTGCACTTGTAGTCCTACAGAGTCCCTTTTGTCTCAAATTCCCTGCACTGCAGGAAACAAAGGGTGCAGCTGCTGCTCTCACTGCTTGGGGTCTTTCCTGCACTGCAGTCTCAGTGTCAGGATCAGATAAAAGACAAAGGCAGAAGAATTTACGGGAGCATTATCAACTGCCTTTGAAAATAAATCAAAGGATGGGACTGTGGAAATGACGTTTGATGACACGGAATTTTGGGAGGGGAGTTTTTCTAAGCTCAGTTGTTTGAATCCTCCATGAAATCCCCTAATGCATTGCTGTGCCTCAGAAATTGGTGGCAATTTAATTCCACTTACTCTTTCTCTCTCCTGAACTGTCATCTCCTCATGCCCCTTTCTTCCCTCTCAGTCCTCTGCCGTTTCCAGGGCTCACTGGGACATAACCAAGGCTCTGAGGCTGAACAAACAGAGCCTAAAATAGGACAGTGATTTAACAAAACCGAGCACCCAAAGGCCACATCAAGGCCCTGCTGGCTCCAACACACTGCAGACAGCTGGCTAATGACAGAAACAGCACCCAGGAGCTCCCATTTTAAGTAGAAATGCCTCGGTTTCCTTAAGAACTTGCTCGGCTCTAGGTATTGCTGGTGGCAGTAAGTTCCTCAAGTTGTTCGTGTCCCAGAGCAGCATCCAGAGCTTCACCTTCAACACCCTTTTCTTACCAAGGATAAACAGGAGCCAGTGGCTCAGAGAGGGAACAGCTGAAGTTGGCAGATCAATTCACATTGAGACAAGGATGAGCCGTGGGCTCCCTTGGCTGCTGAACAAAAGGCACTTACCTTAACAGAGAATTGCCATCTTCACCAGGCCAGCACTGAAATTCAAGATTAAGTTTACCACCTTCAGCTCTGAAGGGTCCTTTTAGGCTCACACTCCAGCAGCCCACACTGACAGCCAGCCTGTATCTGTCGGCTTTGCAGGACGTGAAGTGTTCTCAGTCTGAGACATCTCTCCCAGTGCATCCCTGTTTCTTGGGAAGAGAAGACCCCTAAGCTATGCTGTGGGCTGTATTACGAAAGGAATCTCTGCCAGAAGCTGGGAGGCCTGGCTGCACATCAGCTGCACCTCAGCTGTGTTTGTTCAGGGCTATTTCCAGGGAGGATGCTCTGGAGGTGTTCCTCCAAGGAGCACTCTCCCCTTCCACAGTTTCCTCAGCAGGAATGCACAACAACAACATTTACCCTTTGCTTGCTTACCCACCAGAGAAAATTTCATTTACTGATCTCACCCTCACCATTCTGTTCATTAAATTGTCTTTTCTTATTCCCAGTGATGAGGCTGTTAGGATGGCACTCACGGATGTGTGCAGAGATTTGAAATGTACCCACTTCAAACCCTGCTCATGAGAGGAGTGGGTAGTTAGGCTCAGACATGGTATGAAAAATAATATGCCAGGCCCAAATGTCAAATATAATCACGGGTGATATTAACCTCCCCAGTGAAAGGAATACATCTCTTTATGAAATAACCTGGCTTTAATGTTCAAGATTGCCACAACAGATTAAAAGGCAGCCCCTGATAAGTTGCCTACACTAAAAGCATCATGGAAATTGAAAACATAATGTACCTCATTCAAGTGATTCACGCTATTAATATGTAGAGATTTCCAAGCTATAGTTTTATCAAGGTTGAGCAGTGAGAATAAGTGAGGGGTTTGTTTCCTCATTTCTTTTCTGAATAACAAAAGAAAACAGACACATTTATGTCCAGCGAAGAAAGAAATAAAATTGTCTCTGAGAAACAGAAGTTGACACCTTGAGCAAAATCCATTCTGTGCTGGGTAGGTGGAAAGAGAGAGCACTGCTGTTGTGCTGCCCTTTTCCTGAAGAAACCCCTAAACCTTGGTGAGAATGTTTTAATATTCAAAAGCTGAACTGAACCTGAGGTGGTGCTTACCCAGACCAGGCTTCAAATCTGGTAGGTGATGGTGGAGGAGAGACACTTCAGAGCCCCACTTCTGCAAGTGTGGGCTGTAAAACCTGGTCACCTGCAGGCTGTAAGAACCCTTCGCATGAGACAGTAAAAAAGTTGTGATCAAAACCCCAAACCAGGCACACACTCATCCTTCTCCACGCAGACAGAAGGGCAAAGGAGAGGAAAGTAAATGTAATAAGTAATTAATAATCTTGCTCCAGGTTGTGATGCCAGCAAGTGCTAATTCCTAATGTAATGCTGACCAAGGTGATCTGTGGATGCTTTCAGGAGAGTGCAAAGTGGATGATTGTGGGATGGAGATAACACCCACCCACACCTGCACACCATCACCCACAGCTTCCAAACCTTCTGAGATTTAGAAGTGCCAGACTTCCTTTCAATTACAGCCTCTCATCATCAGTTTCAGTGGCAAGCCCGAGGCTGGCTCTAAGAGCTAAACCATCTTGTTTAATCTGCTTGTTGACGTTCCAGATTTAGTGCTGCCAGAGCCGCACCTTCGGTCCACACAAACATCGCGCAGCTGCTCCCGTTCCCTTAGAGGCTCTTTGATATCCGGGGCTGTTATCTCTTCAGAAATGGTACAGTGTGAGCCCAGAAACGCCTTGCCAGTGCCTCTGCAAGCTGGGGATACAGCTGCCTTAAAGCACCGTTCCAAATGGACACGCACAGTGAAGATGTTACACCTCGCCCACGGGTTTGATGGCTCTTGTGTCGTGCTCACAGCGCTGTTGAGCACCTGCATCCAGCCCCTCTTGGGACAGAAGAGGCCAAAAGCATTTTCTCAGTGCCAAAATGAGAAGGAAAAAATGCAGCACTCTGTGCCACTGTCAGGTTTCTCTCTGCTTTGACAGGACACCACCTGCCCCGATGGGTTTGAATCTGGCTGTGGAGCAGCACTTTTGCAGCCACTCCTATTTCAAGCCCCTCGTGGGACTAGAACAACTGGGGGCTTGAAGTGAAAGAAGACAAAGGTTCTGGGAAGGAAATCCCCGTATCCATAGTTGTATATGGACAAACTGGTGCTGCGGGTCCAATCGTGGACTTTTGGAAGTGACCTTAAAAATCAAGGAGGGGGTGCATGCAGGACTTGCTGGTTTTGTACTGAGAGGCAAGAGGGCTTCAGAAATTATCTCCTTTCACCCTCCTGCCCAGGCTCCATCCAGCAGCTCCCTGCTAATGTGATGGGGTTCATACTGCTGCTTGCAAGACTTTACTAGAGCCTTGGGGAGAGGGGCTTGCTCTGTCACAGACTCATAAATATTTGGTACATAGGAGAGTCCTTGCCATTTCTCCCGACTGCCTTAATGTCTCAGCTACCACTGATCCCAAAGAAATATCATTTACTCAAGTCCCAGTGATCCCTCCCCTACTCAGAGCCCAACACACTCACAGTGGCAATGAGGAGATTGCAGGGATGGAGTCACAGAGCTGTCCCAGCCTCACTTCACAACTAATTTCGCCCCAGGTAATAAGCTCATCAGTCTTAACCTTTTATAGATTTAACCAGGAAAAGAAAAACCTTTGTCCAGTTCCCAACAACTCCTCAGTTTTGGTGGGAAGTGCTGCCTTTTGGAAGTGTGAGTTATGGAGGAGAGGCACAAAGTAGGGCTGTGCATCCCCAACGTGCCTGGTGGGGGACCACTCTTCAGAAGTTGATTCTGAGACAAATAAAGGTCAGACCATTGTGGGATTTGTAGTCACAACACTTCATTTGTCTTTATTCCTCTGCTTTGCAGAAAGCTCTTGATATACCCAGAAAATAAGAGCCCCAATGCACCAAAGTGATTTTGAGCAGGAATAGCCTGTGAAAAAACCTCCTGAAGCATTATCACTCATTAATATCACAGGGCAGGAAAGGCTGGGCTGGGGGAAAGAGCTGGAGCCTCTTTGGTTCTCCTTTTCCTGAACTGGATGGCTGAACCAGAAGCACTTGGGGTGAATCCACAGATGAGCCACAAAGGAAATCTTGTTTTTGTGTTTAAGTGGACAAACATAAAGGGCTGGGGGAGGCTGCTCCAAGCTGAAGAAGACTTACACATCCCATCCCTCTGCCTGTAAAAGCACCCAGCACGTTTCAAGCAGAATTTCACCATTTCAGTTTCTGCAGGAAAGGCTTTAAAGCAATCAAACAACACGAGAGCTCTCAGCACCCTCTCTCCTTCCTGTCTGCAGCAAAAACCATATTCGCATTTTTTCTGTGGATTGTTGTCGTCAAATTGAAATCCATGGATGGAAGATTGGATCCTGCTGAGTTCTGATGACATTTTTTTTTCTTGTATCTGAATTTCTGATGGTCAAAGGTATGAGAAAAACTCACACTGACTTCAGCAATGAAAATTGGACCCTGCATTGGCATCCTGGGAAAGGGATGGGAAGAGCTGCCAGTTCAGCAGGTTACCAAAAATGTTATCCCAGTTTTCAGCCTGGAAAGTGAAAAAAATTCCCATGTTCAGGTACATTTCTGCCTGTCATTTTGGGATCCATCCACTTTTCCATGCTTTTATTTATAGAGACAGAACCTGCTGAAGCTTAACCTGCACTATATGGGAGCCACGTGTGCCTTTACCATCAGTAACTAGACATTACAAATTCAAAATGAGCCTGTATGGAGGCCCCCCCTTCTCTGTTTTTATTCTCTTTAAAAGTCTCTGGCATGTCTCTGCCCTGGGGACCACGAAACACAATAAAACATATTCTGCAGCTAATTCATACTAACTGTCATCATTAGGCATTTAACAGGCAACGTCAAGACAATGTCCATGCAGCTGGAAGTGTCTCCACTTGCTGTCTTTCCTAATCAAGAATTAATTCATCTTTCTTCTCACAAGAGAACATGAGCTTTCTCCTTTCCCACTTCCCAGGCCATTTGTCATCAAAGATTACCCCAGATTTATGACACAGTTTTGCTGGGGCAGGCAGGGTTAGTGGGTTATTTTTCCTAGAGAGCAGTGCTGGTAGGTCCCTGCCCACTCTCAGTTCTTTGGAAGTGCCCACATTTCCCTGGTTTGTATTGGTGGCTCTGGAGTGACCTGGTAAATGTAGCCCTCCAAGCTGGGCAAGCATGAGAAAGTGGGTCAGGGTCTGCAGCAATTATAGATAAAAATACGGGGATGACAGTTCCAGCTTTCAAATTATTCACCAGAAAGTAGGTCTGCTCCTGGCTGTCTCAGGAATTACTTTCCCTCCCACAAATAAACATTCCTAGCCCACTCCTCAGAGCATTGACTAAACCAGCTCTGGGTATTATATAAAAAGGAATTAATTGAATTAACGTCAGGACTACAGTAAGGTGTAAAATTCCTCTACTGAGACAACCCATTAAAGTGACTGATTCCCTTTTCCACCCTAAAGATCTCATGGGAAGGGCCGTGAACACCTTCATATGTGCTCCTTCCATTCTAAGCCAAGAAATACAGATCCATCTCCACAGGGGAAGGCAGCACCTCTGCGGAAAGCAAACCCAACTTCTTCCTGGTTCAGCTCTAGAGAGAGCTGGGAAATACCCTGCACCAAGACCCAAAAGGCAGAGAGCAGCTTGCACCTCCCTTTTGGCCTGCACAAATTACAGCAGACCTTTTTTTTTGTGGGTGGTCTGGAGCTACTTTCACTTTTTAGTTTCCAGGAGAGGAAGGAGTCCTCTGGCTCAGAGGTACAGAGGAACTCGAGTCGTTTGGGAAGTGTGAAGGAGAGGGGGGCCTCACATCATGACAGTATCGTACTCATGATCCAGACCACTTTAAGGAACAATATTAAACCCCTGACTTAGGTCCATCCTTGTTGGGGCTGGAGGGATCTTCCTATGGCTTTCCTTGACTTTTGGCAATTTATTCTGAGTTCAGGGTAAGTAAAACCTCAGGCAGACTCAGGTTAGCATGGAGGAGAAATCCTAATGCAAGTGAAGGTGTGAATGCTGGATGGTGTTTCCTGCTTCTCTCCTGCCTCTGGGAAACTGAGGGCAAACTAACTCCTGACCCCAGGATATTCAAAAGAGGGATTTGACCCTTCTCCAGCACCATCCCAGTGAGCTTGTTGAACACATAAAAGCAATGATGTTGCTGCTCTGAAGTCAGTGATTTTATCAGTCCTCTCACTTAAGAAATGATCGATTTTCTTGTATTACCAGGATAAAATCCAGCTTGTAATATGTAGGTCATGAACCCATCTTTCTCCACCTTCCTTGTCTCTGGGCACGGTACAAGCAGAATTAATGGCAATAATAATAAACTCCTTTGGAGTTTAACGATTATTCATTAGGTGGAGTACATCAGTTCTGCAGTCTCCTCTCGCCTCAGATGCCTGACACCCCGGGCTGCTCTGCTTATATTTAAGAGAAACAATCAATGAGCACGGTGCACTCCTGGCTTCCTGGGCTGTTAATCTCTCTGTTACTGAGTTAGGCACAGTCTCCTCAGCTTCAGCTGACTCCCTGTGCCAAACAAAAGAGCCCACCCCATCAAAAATAGCCTTAAAAGCAAGCACGTCACCAAACCGCATCTCCTGAGATCAGCGATGTCCTGGGACAGCAGGAACGTGCTGGTGACAAGAGGACACCTGGGGCATCTTCCTCACCAGCCTTCATCTTCCAGCACGGAGATGAAGAAGATGAGAAGCCGTGTCCGTACCCCAAAACCTTCCTGGGACCCTGGGAGATCAGAGTGGGGCAATAACAGGGTTGAGAATTCACCACATCTCTGCAGGGTCCCGCCTCCACCACCCAGCGACTTGGGCAAGAACCAAAGTGAGGGCTGAGACCTCAGGAGGCAGCAGGAAGAGCTCCAGCACCTCAGTGGGAAAAATATTTCACTGAGAGGGACTTTGACAACCTGTGGCCCCGTGACTCAACTGTTTCATCAAGGTCTCAAGCTTGTCCTCTGAGCGGAACCTCTCACCTGATCCCAAAGCTTTCACGGCATTTTCATTGGGATGCACAGAAAGGCAGGGACAGCATCCTGCTGTTGGAGGGCTCCAAGCTCTCTCCCTTCTCTCTTCTCTCTCTTTGGCCTCTGACTATAATTCATCCAAGCTTTTATGAGGCAATTTGCATCCAGATTTTATTAGAAGTGGAAGGCCTCTTTTATTTCCTCAGTGTACTCAGCACACAGAGAACTGGTGCTCTGGTTAATTTTATTTCTGTGCTTCCTGTGTTTTAATAATGATCTCCCCAGTTCCATTCAGCTCTGGAAAGGTGGAGGAGATGGAGGGATATGAGTTGGAACAATGTAATCATGTACTGCAGACAGAAATACTGCTAAAAGTGAAGTGTAATGAATATGTGACTGAGGCAGAGACATAAAAGACTGCTTCAAGTATAAAATCTGATGTATCTGCACACCTACCAGGCATGGGCATGCACTCTCAAAAAAAAAGAATGTGGGTATGATTTCAAGAAGAAAGTAAAATGATATAAAAACTTCCTTTAATAAAAAAATTGTCCAGAAGTGCAAAAACAACACACATATAGCTCTGGGACCACACTCTGTGCGGGTTGTTTTATTTTTACTGGCTTTTTGAAACCAAATAAGACAAAGACTTACCAGAATCAAAAAAACCCCTCTTCTTGTGACACAGAGTATTTGTGTGTGGGATGCCAGGAAGAGATGACACACAACTCCAAGCTCATACAGGTCTTGTCCTTCTGGTATTTCTTTCATCCCCCAGCTGAGCTCTCCCTGTGTCACAGCCCCGTTCCTGCAGCTGCCTGATGGAGGATCTCAAACCAAAGACCACTGCACCACTCCTCCTGTGCAGAAGATTTTTCCAAGTGCATCCAACCAGATCAGAACACCAGGCAGAGCCAGCGATGGCTGTCTGGGGCTCGTGTAAAGGCAGCCAGGCTTTGTAAGCCTTGATTAAAACCCAGGGAGGGATTTAGTTCCCTTTTAACGTTATTCCTTTATCTGATACTCACAGTCTGCATGTCATTAAGTGAATGTGTTAAGGTTTCTGGGGGATGCACACAGTGCAGGCATTGAGAGACTCAGCAGTGAGTGTTTCCTACAGGCCACATAATGGGAAAATTAAAATCTGCCTGTACTGGACATGGAATCCCCCCTGGCAGGGTCAAGGAAATTAATTTTGTGTAAGTGGGTTTAAACACCAAAGAATCTCCCTCTTGAGCTGGTTTTTTTTTTTTCCCCACATGAAATCATTCTGCCAGCAGCACCTCTGAAACTGGAATTTTAAAACAAAACACTGGCACAGGTTGCCCAGAGAAGCTCTGGATGCTCCATCCCTGGAAACAGTCAAGGTTGGATGGGGCTTTAAAGAACCTGAGCTAGTTGATGGTGTCCCTGCTCATTCCAGGGGGTTGAAACTAGAAGACCTTTAATGGTCCCTTCCAACTCAAACAATTCTATGACTTTTATGAAATTTCAGGAGCCTCCTGTTGGCCCAGCTGAAAATGTACAGGTGGATACAGAGCAGGCTGGGAAGGCTCCCATCTTTCCCTGAAAACACGTGTATTGCTGCCAGTGAGTAACATGAGGCTTTCAGCCAGTTCCTAAGGCAACAGCAGAGGTGGAACCAGGTGGTGGGTGGGGTGGCAGGGTTCCTTTGTGGTGCTTTGGGGTGCTGGGGAACCCCAGAGCCTTCTGAGACCCCTGCTCAGTTGCTGCACGCCCCAGTTGAACCAAACCCGAGGTCAACACTGCTGCTCCAGCTTCTCCTGGAGGGAGGGAGGACTGGATGTTCCATTCCTGTCCTGCATTTGCAAAGGTTCACAGGCACCATTTCTCTTGCTTTTGAGCCAAATGCAAAACCTCCTTGCAGACCCTGCTGAGCTTTGACCCTTATTTTCGCTGTCCACACCCTCCTGCACCCAGAGAGCCCAGAGGCTGAGCAGGAGCAGCATTATTTTTAAAAAGATGCTGCAGATTCAGCTGGGTAATTAATCTCAACAGCAAGACCTGTCCAGTTTTTCCCGGCAATTCATTTAAAGTGGGAGGTTAATTCCATTCGATGGGGCTGTGCTTCACTGCTTGGAGAGAGACACAGACTTTGAACATCCCCGAGTGAAGTGGCTCTGGCACAAACCCTCCTCCTCCTCCTCCTCCTCCTCTATCTGCCCTGACCTCTGCATGCCCTAGGGATTGCCACATCCCGGCGCTGTGTGATCCTCCCTCTCGAGGCTGATTAGCCGGAGCTGGAGAGTTCAGGGAGGTGAGAGCATCGGCATCCTCAGGCTGACGTTTGATCGCCGGCGGCTGCCGGTGCTCCCAATTAGCCTGCAAAGCGCTGCCTCCGGCTCACAAATACTTTTTTAAAAAATGAATTTTGACGAAAAGCCGCCTGCGTTGCCTTTCTTCAACCCTCTCTGCCATATCAAAGCCTTTGAGAGTATCTGAGGACAACTTTTATAGCCGAGAAGGGCCCATTGAGCGCCGGCTCGTTAGCTCTGTGGCTGTGCTGCGCACGGAGCCGCAGAGCATCCATCAGCCCACTTACCAGGAGCACTCCTGAATACCAGCGAGCGTGTTAGGCTTGGAAGCTACCTCCGAGGGAGCCACCAAAGGGCTTTTCAAGCAGAAAGGTCACCCAGCTCATCTGGTTCCAGGGGAGCTGATTAGAGCCGGCGCGTTTCGGGAGCCGCGGCACCCCGCAGCAAGTCCATTGCCTGGGTCTTTTTTCTGCCTCCGCTCGCAGTAATGATCTGCAGCTCGTCGGAGGGGGCTCAGCGGGGGAGGACAGCAGCAGCAGCAGCACTTATTTTACTAAATAACATCCATGAGCTGGCTTTTGAGGCTGCAGCTTGGTGGGGGATCTGATGAACCTCGGGAGGGAAGATTGAGACACTGGCACAGGGTGCCCAGAGAAGCTGTGGCTGCCCCATCCCTGGAAGTGTCCAAGGCCAGGTTGGACGGGGCTTGGAGCAACCTGGGATAGTGGAACGTGTCCCCCCCCAACGGGGGTTGGAATGAGATGAGCTTTAAGGTTCTGCAGGGCAAGGCTGGTTGTGCCTCCCCAATCTTCTCTTTGATAAGTCAACATCAAAAACATCACCTGGGGAGTTTGCCTGAGCAGTGATTCCAACCTAAGGCCTGTGGTGGGAAGGTCCCATGTTTCTGGCAGGGCTGTTGTATTTCAGGGTGTATTTCTGCACTGAGGAGGTTTGGGGGCAGTTCTGCTCAGTTTCAGTGTGTTTCCAAGGACTGGTTGTGTTCTTGGATCTAAGTGGCCACAGCAGACCTGCTCCAGCTGCTGCTCAAGCCAAGGTCCCTACAAAGGAGAAATCATCACCAACGTGTTTGCATAACAGTTTGGAAAAGCATTTTCTCTGGGAAAACAGGAGTATCTTCAGTTATCACCTACTGCAATTTAACGTGGTTCTTAGAGACATCTGACGAAAATAGTGCCAGGAACATTGGCAAGCCTATCTCCCTCCAAAACCTAAATGCATCACAGCATTAACCCTACTTTAATGGATTACCTCAAAAAAAAAAAGGCAGAAGGTGGAAAAAAATTCTGAAAACAACACCTTTCTTTTTTTTTCCCTTTCAAAACAGCTCCTATTTTCTCCACACATTTATTTTGCATTATTATTTCTCATGTAACTGTGAAGAAATTAAATACTTGAAAACACAACAAAACACATAAATTAAACCGAATGTTTTGATTAATGCAAACCCACTGGCATTTCTTTCCCTGAATAATTTAAAAATTAGGCTGAGAAAACAAATTTCTTATCTGAGAAGCCTCTGTGAAAGGGAATGTTTGGTATTTTGCAGCACTTCTGTTAAGTGGACTGGTGTCAGCATCTCATTCTTTTAATGTTTAGAACAATTTTAACCCACCCACACTCCAGCTCTGAATTATTTAGGAAAAGATGTCTCTTTCTAACTTTTCTCTACAGTCTCTTAGCAAGGTGTCTGGTTGTACTTGGCATTTCTAATCTAGGATAAAAATACTGTATTTAAATAATAGTGACAGTGTGCACAATATGTATGATCCTTGAAGAAAAGTTGGGCCATATTTTGTCCTCCATCCCTCACCCTTGTGTCGTAAAAATTCCTCATGTGAGGGATTTCTCCTGTAGGGAAATAATCTGGTCTTGAAAGGAAAATTAATGTAACTTCCATGGGTGACCGCTTCTCTTGTTCAGCAGGCTTTTGTGAGGGAAGACAACTCTTCCATACAGCTAAATTAAAATAGAGGGAAAAAATCAAATTATCTTTCTCTGAATGTTTCAAGGTGTCGTTTTAATGAGTCTGCCTTTTTGTTATTGCAGGAAATAAGACACATTCACTGTGAGGAAAGAGTAAATACTGTCCCACAGGCAGGAAAAGGCAGCCAGAAGCAGGCAGAGAGAAGCCACGTTGGGTGGCTCAGTCTGTCTGCACCTGGATTCTTATCCTAGAGCCAGCATTTCTGCAGCGTGGAACAGGGCTGCCTTCCTGACCCGTTCTTGGACTCAAATGGATCCCTGGAGCTTTTGAGCACGTCATCAGAGTCACAGAGGTGATTCCATGCACCCACAGCGAGGTTTGCACACAGACTGGATGGGAAGGAACTTGCAGAGTGCCAAAACCGAGCCAAGCTCGGCCAAATTCCTGCTCAATTAATGCGGGCAGAGGTTTGGCAGTGAAAGGTTTGAGCTGTGTTTAGCACACAGTTCACCGGGGTTGGCTCCCTGGGGGGAATCTACCGAGCAGCAGCTGCTCAGCTCCTCATTCCTGCGCAGGCTGCTCAGGGACACACAGGGCAGGAGGAGACACCAAATCCCCCACGCCTCAGAGACATTCTGTCTTAAACTTCTGCCTCAGGGCTTTCTGCACGTTCTGGATCTTCTCTGTTATCACGGTGTCGCTGAGGTGATCCCCAAACTTCTGCTTCAGCAGCACCCTGATGATTTTGATGCAGCGCTCATCCATCATGGGCTTTGCCTCCCGGAAGGTGTTGCCCCTGCGCCCCGTGATGGAGTGGCTCTGGATGTAGTCGGAGGTGAAGAGTTTGTAGAGCAGAGTCTTGCAGGCTGTGCTGATTTTCTGGTCAAACCTGATGGTCTCTTTGAGCTGCTCCTTGGTGTAGCCGTTGAAGAGCTCCACCACCTCGCACGGCTGCCGGTGGGGCTCCTCCTGGAAGGACAGGGATTCCAGCCTCTGCACCTTCTTCTTCAGAGAGAGGACGTCCTGTTGGAGGTCCAACACCATCCTCTCCAGCTGCTCCATCTTGTCCACCCTGAAAAATGAAAGTTGCTTGTGTAAAGGCAAGAAGACACCACGTCCTCATTGTGGATGTCGCTCCTCCACCCAAGCAGCGATTCCACGCCTTCTGCAAGCCGGGCAGGACAACTTCTCAGAGTATCAGCCCTTCCACCTACTCCTGGGTGAGGAGTAAGGCAGGAGAGAAAAATGGCATGGTCTGGACTTTTCAGTGCTCAGGAATGTTTGGTTTAACCCTCAGCTCCCCCTTGCCATGCATACATGAAGACTTTGATGCTCAGTTTTCTTCTCAGTTGTAAGGAAAGACACAAAGCCTGTCCTGCAAGTCCCAGGACACACATATTTGTGGTACTAAACAACAGACTTGTGAGAAATTACAATACAAGAACCATAACTTGAATTTTTTTGGCACCCATTTCTTTGCAAGAAAACTGTCCCTAGCATCACTTTATCACTGGGCAATGGTC
The DNA here is from genome assembly GCA_013398015.1 of Oreocharis arfaki. Taxonomy (NCBI): domain Eukaryota; kingdom Metazoa; phylum Chordata; class Aves; order Passeriformes; family Paramythiidae; genus Oreocharis; species Oreocharis arfaki. Next base: position 9,052 of record VZRR01005666.1, on the reverse strand, counting down.
ATCAAAGTGATGAACAATAAAACAAGGCACACACAACCATGTTTGGATTGTTATAGGCCAGAGCTCTGTAGTTTCTGAGCTGTTTTAGAGCCTTCTGACATCTCTAAATCCAAGCCCTACAATCAGAAACACCTGGCTCTGATTATAAAGAGGCTCAGCAACTTTGGGGTTTAAAATTGCCCCACTTTGTCGCCCATCTGTGATCTCATTGCTCGCTCTTGTAGTGAGGCAGAAAAAACAGTTAGGAACAAGTGCCTTGTTTTGCTAATTACCTTTCCATCTCACCAGAACTGAAATTTTTGTGAACCCTCTCGAAGCCATCAGTCTCTTGCAAAGCATCAATCTTTCTCTCTTCACGGCTGGAAGAAACAAGCAAGTTAAACAGCACTGCCACAAACATCTTCATGCTCATATTCATATTCATTCCTGAGGAGAATTATCTGGAATTTAAAGCAAAGTTGATTCTGTTTTCATTTGCAGCAAAAATAAAATGGATTGAGAGGGAAGATTAGGGATTCCTTACGTAGACAAACTCCTGTGCATCCCTCTGGCACACAGATATGGGGGCCCTCCCACTGCCACCCCAAGGAATCAGGACTTCAGAGCACAGGCTCATTTCTCTGCTGTATGTGCCCACACAAACTCCTGTTGTCTTCTGTGCTTTGGGTTTAACCTCCATGAGCATCTACTCAAAGCAAGCACTGCCAGAGAATGGAAACAGAGTGGACAGAAACCAAAATGTGTGGTGGGAAACATTCAGGGTCCTCACTGCACTTCAGTGTTACCTGTTCAGACAGATGTGCTGCTGGCACAGGGACAAGATGCCATCTGACTTCCTCTTCATTGGAAGGGCAACGTAATCTGCAGCAGGGGTGGGAGACAAGCTGAAGAATCAGCTGATGAAAAGGTCCTGAATCCCTCTGTCTCCAGAACAGATTATCCAAACACTCCTGCTAGAGTGCATGGCAACACGTTATTCCCTCTGCATGAACAGAGTGATCTAGACAGGCTCTCCAGGATGGATCAGTGGGGATTTGTTATGAGAAAAAGGTGGCACCTCAAGGGCTTCTGTTCCCAGCACAAAAGATATGGTGGGGGCAAGGCAAGCAGAGCCGACATGTCTCTGGATGCTGCTGTTAGTCAGCAGGCAAATAACTAACACTAACATATTTTCATAAGTGCGTTTAATGGGTGTAGTAGTGGGTGGAAAAATAGGGAAATAGGCAAATCTGAGAAGGTTTGACTAATTGAGACACAGGGCTTTGGGGAATTTCAGTTATTCAGGCAGGCATTTGTTCAGATTGTGGGGAGGGAACTGCTAGCCCAGGAGACAGAGCTGGTGCCTGACAGAGCAGATACCATACACTACATACAGGCACCTCCCTTTAGACAGCCCTCCTGGAGATCTCCCAGGTGGAAAGGACCAGGCAATGTCAGCTCCAACATCTGCAGCCCTGAGACAAAGCCCACACAGCCCCAGAGCAAAGCAGAGGTTTTCTGGCTGCTCTGCAAGTCCCCATCCCACCCTGTCACTTGGGACCAGGCAGCAGAGCCAGAACCCGAGGTTACCTCTGGCAGCCGGACCAGCTCTGTCCTCTTCACTCTGGGAAGCCCCTGGCCCCGGCATGGCCACGGTGATGAAGGTGGATGGAGGTGTGAAGGCGCTCGCTGGGTGGGGAGGAGCTGCCAGCGAGCGAGGGCTGCCTGCCACGCTCCCCAGGACACGCCTGTCCTTGAGGATGGAGGAGCTGCCAGCATCATGGGGCAGGCTGGCCTCAGCCACCCTCAGCAGTGGCTTTGCAGGATAGGTCCTGTCACTGGGGTATTTCCTGGATGCACTCCCCGGGGTCCATTTGGGGAAGGTTTTCCTGGATTTTTTTGGTGGGGATGGCATCATGCTGTGGACAGCTGGTTCTTCTTCTGAAAGGAAGGCAGATACTCAGGATGTGCAGTGGGGCATCAGTGCTGTGTGTCTCCCACCTCCCACTCAGTGCTTTGTACCCTGACTGCAGTGATGTGAAATTTACAATGGGACTGCAACATGCTCGGCATCCTCCCACCCAAAAAGCCCCATGGAAGTAGAACAGTGCAGTGCTCAAAAGCCCTTACTCACTTAACTTCTCCAGGAGCTGTCGATCTTCCAGCAGCTTCTTCTCCAAAATATCTTTATGCTCTGTAGCAAGAGAAGATCTTTCAGCACTGAACTCCTTCTTGGAAGGTTGCTCCTGGGCAGCCCCAAATTGCAAACCCAGGCTGGGGAGGTGTCACTCACCACTTATGCCTTCCACCACGCCCCAGTACAGCCCACTGAAGCCAGGGCAGCGGGCCAGGACCTGCTCCCCCACGGTGTAGAGGTGGAAGGGCTTGCGGGGCTCCTTGATGTTCTCGATGTTGATGACCCGGCTGCCGTCGGGCCAGCTGATGAGCACGTAGAGCTTGGCTGACATTGGTGCTGCCCACCTGGAGCAGAGGGAGCAGTATGGGAACGTCACCACAGCGGTTTGGGCTCTCCCGTGGTCAGGAGTGTTCACAAACGGTGCTTTACCCAGGGCAGCAAGATCTGCAGATAGTAAAATACCTGGCCCTGCATCTTCTCTACCAGTTATTTCACCTTTCCCATTCCTGCCCTTCTGCGCATCCAAGTGTCCTTTGCAGTGACGGCCATGCCAGGTCTCACCTGGGATCAGGCAGGGCCAACTCTCACAGCAGACACTTGGAGCAGACACTGAACAAGCCACTGAGCAGACACAGGCTGGTTCCTCTGCCCCCCTGGACCATCACAGCTCTAATGGCTTCAGTGAATCTACAGCAGTTTGCTCCAGTGCAGGGCTGTGCCTGTGTGATATCAAGGCAGTGCAGAGAAGAGATTCGAAAAGACCCGGAGGTATTCCAGGAAATGATCATTCCTTTGCCTGCGCAGTTATTTCCCCCAGTAAACATCAAAGTGCTTTGATAAGGAGAACAGCAAATTCTCTTCATTTCACCCAGGGGGAAACTGAGGCACAGACCAGTAACAGATATATCCGAGGCAGTCAAACAACAAAGCTGCAAGGAGCTGGATCCTAAGTCCTGGCTCACTTCTCTGCCCACTGAGATGCCTCTTTCTGCCCCTGGAGCTGCAGACTTAAATCACTGGAGAAACCGGAGTGCCAGGCTGGTGGTGATTTCCAAAACCTCCCGTGCCAGAGGAGCAGCTGAGGAGCCGAGGGCTGCTGAGCTCAGGAGGGGTTTCTTTCCAGCTTTCAACCAACGCATCATGGATGGGGACAAAATCAGGCAGAGGCCGCCTGCCAGAGCTCCTAAGGGCCCTGGCAGAGCATCCCCCCAGTCCTGCCTGCTCTGCTCAGCAGCAGGGCTTGGCAGGAGGGTTCTGGGGACAGGGCTGAGCCCGTGTGCTGGGCACCAGGTGGAGAACGGCCACAGTGTCCAAAGCTGATGGGAGGGAGCTGGGGAAGGGAGAGGAGAGTTGGAGCAGAGACAGGCTGGCAGGAAAGGCAGCTAGGACCCAATTTATTCCAGTTTCTTGTTTTGTCTCCACACCCCCCATTAAAGTCCGGCCTGGATTTGATTCCTCTCACTTGGAAGGTTCAAGTTCACCCTGGAGAACTTTCTCTTTCTCCTTCCCTGCCTCCACCACCATCAGCTGCAGCAAAGCTCCTTGCAGGAACCGTGACTCTCCCCTAACCTGCCAGCCTGCCCTGCTGGCACAGTCTCACACCTGGTTTTCTCCAACCCTTGTCTCCTGACTGATACACACTCTGGCATTGATTTTTACCAGGAAGCACCACACACAAATTATCTGTGTGCCTGTCTTCCCCACACCCCCTTCCCTGCAGCAGGCAGCTGCCCCCTGCCCTCTCCCAAACACAGGGGAGGCTACAGACCAGAATCAGGGATAAATGCACAGCTGAGCCCTGTCTCTCCCAGAAACAGAGCTCCACATTCCAAACAGCAAACAACCTCAGCCCAAACAGCTCTCTGGAGGGGTTTTCTTTTAACATGGCAAGAAAACACACTGATCTTCCTTCCCCAAACCAGTTGTTCATTTACCCTTATGAATGCAACAAAACTACACAAACACAGAAACAGAGAGAGGAAAAAAAAAGAGAGATCACAATCCTGACAGCAACAGAGCTGCTCCTTGCCTGGTTAGCACTGCTCCAGGTGTTGAGTCTTGCAAGATGTCTCCTGTCTCTCCAGGTCTCAGCTGCCTGTTCCAGGAGAGGAGGTGACCGGACACTTCCTTGCCTTGGGCTTGTCCCTTCACCACAGTTCCTTGTCAGGTCTCCTTTGTCTGGCTTGGAAAGCTCTCACCTGCTGTCCCCTCTGCAAAGAAAAAAAAAAAGAGCTTTTGCTTTCTTTTTTCCTGGTTGTTTTGTTTCAGCATTATTATTCTTGTTATTTTCCCGTATACATATATTATTTTTTTCCTTAGCTTGTTTCAGGTCTGTTTCTTACAGGGAGAGAGAGCAGAAGAGAAGAGAAAAAGCCTTGGGTTTTTTGGAGCATGAATAAACCTTGCATTTCCATGAGTTATTCATGAATAATTCATGAAAATGCATGATTAATTCAGGTTCATGAATTATTCAGGAATAATTCTCGAACATTCCTGGTTAATTCATGCTCACAGAGCGAGTGAGTCAGGCTCTAGGGCTTGGAGAATTCCTTTCTCCCTGAGACAGGAGAAGAGAGGCTTAGAGAAGCTGCATTGTGCACTTGCTGTTTACTGCCTCTCGGAAGAGAACATATTTTGGGCCCTTTTTGAAACAAGGACTTGAAGAGAATTGAAATGCCTGCAGCCTCCTGCCCACGGAGGAATAACACAGCAGCAAAAGAAAAAAAAGAAAAAAAAGAGAGAGAAAGAAATTGGACTTGCTCACAGAGGAAAGCCTGGCAGCAAGTTTTACTCCCTTTCAAACCATCTTTCTCCCCCCGCCTCCAGATTTCTCCCTGGTTAAGACACATCTCACTGCTTCAGTTTTTACCTGCTGTGCAACAAAAAGGACCATCCACATGGGTTGCTGCTTGAGGAGTCAAAGGGAACTCCCATGCCATGTGCCCATCTGTCCCCATGTGTGTGTGCAGTCTCCTCTCCCAGGCAACAACCAAAGGACAAGAGGAAACGGCCTCAAGTTGCACCACTGGGGGTTTAGAGCAGATATCAGGAAAATTTCTTCACCAAAAGGGTTGTCCAGCACTGGCACAGGCTGCCCAGGGCACTGGAGTCACCATCCCTGAGGGGATTTAAAAGAAGTGTGGATGTGGCACCTGGGGATATGGTTCAGTGGTGGGCTTGGCAGTGCTGGGGGAGTGGTTGGACTCCGTGGTCTTAGAGGGCTTTTCCAAGCTAAAAGATTCTTGCAAAGCTCCTTGACTCAGTGTCCCAGCCAGGGTGGCACTGGGCTCAGCAGGTCAGGCCTGGTGCTCCCTCCAGTGCAGACATCAAGTTGGCCACGCACAGCTCTGTGTCCCTCCCAAAAATGTCCCTGCTGCAGCACCTGGGGTTCCCTAATGCTGGGCTTTTTATCCCCAGTGCGTGGAGGATCACATGGCACGGCAAAGGATGGATCCCATGTGGCATCCAGCCTGCCATGGGCCAGGCTGGACACCAGCAGGGGAAGGGACTGCAAAAGCTGTCTGCCCAACCAGCCATCCTACCCCAGCCACTGGATGAGATGGAAAAACAACCAGGGAATGACTCCAAACAGCACTGCCTGGTTTGTCTTAGCCAAAAACAGCACTGGAGGTCGTTGGGAGAAAGGGAGAATTTAGATCTTCAGTGACGCATTAGAAAATGACCTTGATTGGATTCACAGAGTAAGAAAAATTCTGCATCCCTGATATGAAATATTTACAGCCAAAAATACACCTGCCAGCCCAGGTAAAAGCAGATGTTCAATAGGGAGCTGGCTGGGATTAGGTAACAAGCTGATACAAATAGAAAAGCAGCAGTATGAGAGTTCCGTGTAGTTTTGAATGATGTCGCTCGAGACTGAAAACTGCGTAGTAGTAAGAAATGGAAAAGCAATGACAAGGAGAAAAATGATAGAGATACACAACAATGGAGATGAGATTGCATTCCGGTTTGAGGCAGGACCTGGTTCCAATAAAATCTGCCTGGGAAATGGCCTGGCTTAAACAAGCATTGTTTGCTTTCCTCTGAAGAACAACAATATCCAAAACATAACAGATGAATTGTCCTGGGGTAGAGGTTGGTAATTCAACTGCAAACCACAGGAGAGGAAGGATTGCAGGAACCACGAGAGGAAGACAAATTGTAGTCTCATCAAACAACAGAAAAGTCAAGTGCCTGTGTATAAATATACAGTGTTTGTGTTGATTTATTCCAAGAAAATGCGAGTCTGAAGTGAATCCCAGGTGTTTGACTTCATGACAATTAGCAAGTCCTGATTAGATTTCCCTCCCAGGCGATGCGCATGAAATCCCTGGGCAGATGCCTCAGTTCCGGCTGTGGGTAGAGTTACTGTATGCAGGAACCTCTCCTCTGCATCTCCCAGTTCTTTGAAAACAAGTCCCACACTGCGGCCCCCGGTGCCAGCACATGTCACCCTCGGAGCTGCACTCGCTGGGATTTGGATTTCAGCCACGACTGAAGAACAACAAAAGCTCCTTTGTGATCTCAGCCAGAGATACACCCGGGGAACAGCGTTCAGCAGCTGTTTGAGTGCTGCCCGGGTCTTTATCAGAACAATCTTAATTGATGTTTGAAGGGATTTAAAGTGCAAACACAGGTAGCTTTAACCCTCCTTTTCACTTAACCTCGGCAATGTTGCTCTTCTTTTGGCTGGGTTCAGCAGCCCAGGCATAGAATGCTAAAATGGTTTGGGTTAGTAAGGAATTTAATGACCATCTCATTCCACCCCCCTGCCTTCCACTATCCCAGGTTGCTCCAAGCCCTGTCCAACTGGCCTGGAACACATCCACGGAGGGGGCAGCCACAGCTGCTCTGGGCACCCTGTGCCAGGGCCTCACTACCGTCACAGGGAAGAATTTCTTCCCCATATCCCATCTAACCCTGCTCTCTGTCAGTGTGAAGCCATTGCCACTCGTCCTGTCACTCCAGACCCTTGACCAAACTCCCTCTCCAGCTCTCCTGGAGCATCTTTAGGCACTGGAAAGAGCTCAAAAGTCTCCCTGGAGCTTTCTCTTCTCCAAGCTGAGCAGTCCCAGCTCTCTCAGCCGGTCTCCAGAGCAGAGCTGCTCCAGCCCCAGGAGTATCTTCATGGCCTCCTCTGGACTGGCTCCAGCAGCTCCACATCCTTCACCATGTTCAGAAAGCAGCCACAGTTCAATAACTGAGAGAGAAGAGCTACACGGTTCATTAATTTTTATCAAGACAATGAAATGACACAGGAACCCTCAAGCCCTGTGGTTCTCTGAGACCAGCTCTGCATCCCTTCCAACCTGCCAGGAGAAGGGCAGGGCATCACCAAGAGGGATCAGCACTGCCAGGGCAAAGGGTGGGCAGAGAGACCCTGTCCCTCATACCCAGCCCCATCTGGGGTGGCAGGGTGGCTGATGGAGCCATCAGGACAGATCTGGGGAGTGGTTTTGCATTCCGTGAGGACAAACGCTGGAGCATAAGGCACTGTCTGTACCCGAGAGCGACCACCCGGTGGCATTTTGCATTTGTAATGAAGCAAGCGCGAGTTCCATCTCTGCCTGCGATCCAGAGAACAGCGAAATACGATCCGGGCTAATGAGGCTGGAGTTAACTGCATTTTAAGTAAAGAATGTCTCTTTTCTAAGAGGCCAGAAAGAAGCTCAGTTACTCAGACGTGAGGAGCAAAGCCACCATGAGGGTCAGCAACCAGCTAGACCCTTCAAGTCTGGCCTACCACAGTTTGTTAAATGGTTTCCTGGGTTGGAGCTTTTCCCTGTAATTCCTCATGTGGCAGAGGCCAGAAAACACTGAGAAAATCAAAGCCTAAATACACCAAGCACAGCTTTGCAGTGGGTTCTGCAGAGACTCAACTGGCTGTAAGGGCTTCCAATTTACCTAATGCAAGTTCTTATTACTTCTCTATTACTGCCCTGAATTAATTAAGATATTTTTTAGAGACCAAGGTATTTTATTTCTCTTCAGAAAAGGGTTTCCCCTTTGTAATCCCATTCTAAATCTCCTTCCTATTTCCCTAACCAGCCTTCCACCATTTTGCAAAGCCTTTTTTTCCAAGCTCTCTGTATTTATTAAACCTTTGTGCTCTACAACATCTGTTTCCTTATCTGCTTGGCTGGCTGATTTCTTGGGGCTCCTTTGTGAGCTTGGCAGTGAGAGAGCAGCAGCACAGTTAGCAAAAAGAGAAAAAGAGGGCGGGAAAGATCACCCAAAAAAACGAAGGAGCCTTAATTGAGGGAGGGTAGCAATACACGATGGCTTTTAAATATCCCCAGACCTCCTTCTGATTCTCTCAAGTATTTAGCATTAGCCTTGTTTTAGTGTTCAAGAGGACATGAAGGGGACTTGCAGGAATTAACCAAACTAAGGAAGTACCAGAAATCAAATAATAGACCATTCCCATGAGATTGAAAAGGAAGAAAGTATTTTACATTGTAATTACAGCTGAAGGTACCTGGGAAACATCAACCTGCTGAACTTAAGGTATCTGAGCAGCTCCTGAGAAAGCACCAGGACTGACCACATTTTTTCAACAAAGCACACACTTGCCCAGTCACAAAATCAGGGCCAAAAAGCAGAAAAGGCCTTAATGTTTCACTCAGTAACAAACCCCACTGAAAGAGATCCCAGCACATCACTTCACAAGGGGAGGAAACGACACAGCAGGAAAGGGCTGATGTGGACAATTCATCTCATCACATCCCCGGGGGCTCGCCACCATTTTCCACGCCATCCCTGGGTGGAAAGGTGCTGCAGGGCCATGAGGTCCGTGGCTGGGAGCAGCAGATCCGAGTGTTGAGCCGGCACGGTGCCACCAGCTGCTCCTGCTCCTCCTCTGAGGCACTGCCCCGTTACCTTGGCGAGCGCAGCCGCGACCACCCGAGAGCAGCTCCAGCACCAAGAGAACATCTT
>VZRR01005663.1:0-17500 GCA_013398015.1 Oreocharis arfaki | reverse complement strand
GCTCGGGCAGAGCCGCTTTGAAGAGAGGAGCGAAGTGTAAATAGCCGGTGATTGATGTGCTGGCTTTGACTGCGGAGAAAGCACTATTTTAATTCAAGTGGCCAGGTCAGATGGTCACGGAAGAAGGTTGAAAGGTAGGATTTAATGAGATTAATATGGAGAGAGGGAGAAACGCGCGTCGCCTTAAACATTCCATAAAATAATGGGGTGAGGGCAGCGCGGCGCTCCGCGCTGGAGGTGCGGACCCATCGCGGGGAGCTCTCGCACCGAAGGGCACCGCAGAAAAAACAAAGCAAAACTTGTGTGGGTGCGTCAGGTCCCTGCTGGAAGCCATTCCGGCAGCTGCACTCCTGCCCTGCAGGTGGAACTGGGGAGGGGGGGGAATATTCCTGCTAATTACCGGTTTTCCCCTCCTCAATAAACTCTTTAATTGCGAATGGGAGCAGGGGCCTTTCAGATGCTACCGAGGAGCCGGCGTTCGAGGGAAGGGTGGGGGAGCAGGAGGCCAAATAAAATAAATCCATTTCAAGGGAACTCGTGGCCACGTGTCGCCTAAAATGCCGAAGCGGTGCCTGTGAATTCCTGCCTCGAGGACGCCGTTCCACGGCGCGCCGGGCACCCCGAGGTTGGAAAAACAAGCTCTTCCCCAGCCTCACCGGTGAAAACAGGAGCTCGAGTGTTTCCAACTCATTGAAATATTTCTTCCAGCCATCCTGGACGCTCGCTGTCCCTGAGTCCCCCACCGAGCTGCTCCCGGGACGGGCGGATTTCAGTTTGAAAGCGTCGTCCCGGGTTATTTCTCGCTGTTATCGAAGCGGTCTTCTGGCAGAAGACCGGATAGAGCCGGGAGAGCCGCGGCTGGCGAGGGGAGGATGGCCCGGTAGCCGCGTCCCCGTCCCCGAGCCGGGGAACGAAGGTCACGGCGGGCCCGGAGCACCGGGCCGGCACCGCGGCCGTGCCCCCCGCAGCCCGAGCCCCGCGCAACCCCGGCTTTTGTTTCCTTGCCAGAACCCCCTGCATCCCCATCATCCAGATTCCCCCAGGAATCAGCTCCTGCTGGAAACAGCCACGCTCCAGCGGGGCCGCTCGGGGATGTTTGGGGACAGGCAAAACGCTTTTGGGGCTGCACGGTTGGGGGGGATGTAGGGGGGACCGACCACGGTTTAGGTGATGCTTCTGCAAACGAAGGCACCGAGAAGGGATCGAAAGGCGCCGTGCTGGGGCTGCCCCGGTTGTCCCCGGCACCCCGGGTCTGCCCGTGCCGCTTGCCCGGCTCCGGCCGCGTCCCTGCCGGGCCGAGGCGGCAGCGGCCGGGCTGGAGCGGGGCTCCCGCAGCCAGCGGCGGACACGGAGCGGGGCGGTCAGGCCGGGCTGCGGCTCTTTGCCGGCCCAAGAAAGGGGGGAAAAGGGAGGAAAAAACCCCCCTAAAATTATAAAAAAGGACGAAAAGAGGGTGGAGAAAATAAAAAGAGAGAGAGAACGAATTTTGAAGGGCCAGTGCCGGGGTGTGCTGGCCGCGGGCTGCGATGCGTGTGGGAAGGGACACGCTGCCGTCCCCGACACGAGTGGGGTCCCTTCCCGCAGCGGGCACGGGCGGGAGGTTGCTGTTCCGCCCCCGGGAACGAGCCCCGTTTCCCCAGCTCGCTTGAAGCCCAAAGAGCTCGGGGAGCGGCGGGGCTGGTGGCAGGGCCCGGGCGCTCCGGGGACAGCGTGTCCTGCTGTCCACCTCCTGCTCCCACCGACCCGGCTCCACGGGTGCCTCGCTGCATCCCGGCACTGAGCCCCCCGCCAAAGGAGAGGGGTTCCCGGGGCTCAGCAAAGCCCCGGAGCGAGGTGTGCGGCCCGCGCAGGGAGAGCCTCGCAGCCCCTCCGGAATCCCCGAAGCCCCCCCGTGTCCCGCCGGCCGAGCATCCCGCGGCGGCCACCGGCTTTTGCAGCCTGCACCTGTTCGAGTGCGTGTCGCTTCCACGGGGAACGGCGAATTAATGACCGTGGAGGAAGGGAGAAGCGCCAGGAAGCTTCTCGGCGCTGCAGGGTCAAGCCGGGTGGCTGCCAAGGAGCCGGCGCAGGGAGCAGGGGCCCTGCCCGGCCTGGAGCCACGCGTGCTCCGCCACTTCCCCAGGAACTCTGCTCTGGGCCACCCCGGGCATGGCTGAAGGGGAAAAGCACTCCACCGGAGGCGGCCGATTTTCCACCGAGACTTAACAACCGTCTCCTGCAGGGAAACGAGCAGCCAAGTCCCTCTGCACCACACGCGTGCCAGGGCACAGGGAGCCGCTGGGCTGCCAGGGCGGCGGGGCATGGCCGGGCCGAGGGGCGTCTGTGGGGTTTTGGGGGCGCAGGGAAGCGGGCGGTGCCGAAACGAGCCTGTTCGGGGTCTATTCCCTCCGCCCTCGCCCCTTTTTGAGCCTCCATCCTCGCCCCGCTAATGGAGATTTCAGCGCGCAGCCCCCGCGGCGTGGGGGGGGTCCCCGTAGCTCTGGGGAGGGGGCGCTGGAGCGGCAGGAATTTACGGGTGGGTTCCTTGGCATCTCCGGCACGAGCCATATGTTCCCAGGTATTTTACGAGGCGGGCTCGGAGCTGCCCGGCTCCTCTCCCTGCGTGGCCCTCCCGGCAGCCCCGGGCTCGGGTGGGCACCCACGGGGGCACGGGCGAGGGGAAAGGCGCTGGGCGAGTTGCTCCGCACAAGTATTTCTAAGCAGTAAAGAAGATTAAAATGGTTGAGCTGGTCCAGCTCGTCCGGGCTCTGCCGCACGCCCCGAGTCACCCCTTCGCGAGGATTTTCGCATAAATCACTCCCTGTTTCTGCGCGCGGTTGCGGCGGGATTAAACCGGGAATTAATATTCGAAACTACGCAAGAGCCCGGCGGCACAGGACGGGGGCTGCGCCCCGCGGGGTCAGCGAGCCCCGCGCAGATCAGGCGCTGAGAATGTCACACGCTTCCCTAGGGATTTTCCCTCCCAATCTGCCGCTAATTAGCGGCCGGAGCGCGCCCACGGGGTGATGCGGGGCTGCCTCGCACCCACGCAATGGAGCAGCGCGCCTCGCGTCCCCCGCTGCCAAGGAATTCCGACAGCTCCGGGACGCGCTGCCGAGCCCCGGTCCCTGCGAGGAGCCGGCGCAAGGGGGCGGTTAAGGACAGCCGGGAGCCCCGGGCCACCCCTGGGGCTGCGGGGACAACGGGGGGCCCGGGGGGAGTCCCCGCCGAGCATCCTTCACCCCGAACCGGTGTCTGGGACAGCTCGCGCTGCCAGCAGCGGCTCCGCTGGCGGCCGGGGCGAGGGGAAAAACATAAAAATACCAAAAATCAAACTCTCCAAAGGTGGCTGCGGCCCCCCCGTGCTGCGAGGAGGTGGCGAGACGCCGGCCGGGGTCCTCCCCCCGGTGCCGGTGCCACCCGGAGCCGCTCTGAGCGCAGGTAGAGGGTGATGGGGCTGAGCGAGGGTGTCACATCCTCCGCCCGCCAGACCCTTTCCTGAAGTGACCTATTTACACTCTCATTGGTTTAAATTAATTTTTTACCCGAAAACCTTTGAGAAGCCGGGGGACGAGCACCAGTGAGAAGGGCAGAAAGGGCTGCATTTTGGGGGAAAAAAAATAAAAAAGGAATTAAGTCACTCTTGCTGGTGCCCTCAGCGAGGAAATACAGGGGGAAAGACTAAAGATTAAAATCGCTGCATAACCTGAGCCTGCACGTCACTGTCCTGCACCTCTCTTCCCTGATATTCCAGCTGCCCTGAAACCCATCTATGTATCAAAATGAGGTTATCAGTCTATTTTCTTTTCTCTCTCTCTTATTTCTAGAAGAAAACACTGGCTCCCCCGGCCATGAAAAAAAAAAACAGCGTGTAAATTGCCATTTCAGATTTTTCAAAAAACATGTTCAGCTCTGAGAATTCCTCCGAATTCGTTACACTCCACCGCGCGAGGCTGCGCCTTGCTGGTCCCAGTGAAGGTAAAAATTCACGTCCTAAAATAAGAAGAAAAAAAAAATAAAAAAGGGAAAAGAAAAAGGAAAAAGGAAAGCACCATTTACATTTGAATATCTAACTTGAACATGATTATAATTACAATCGTCAGACATCGAGCAGTGTTGTCTCCCGTGAACAGACAGTTTCGGGGCTGTAAACACAGCAGTTTTAATCGTGACGGTCTCTGGGAACGAAGGGAAATGAAGGAGTTATAGCAATTTTTTTTAGACGTTTGATCAAAATATTTTTGCCGGGAGATTGCTTGCCAAGTGAAAGCAAAATGGAAGCGATGGGCGCTGTAATTCCGCAGAGTTTTGTCATGGAAAGAGCCCCAGCCCCCGGTCCCTCAGGGCAGTGGGTTCTCCTTCCCCCGGGGTTTTTGGGGGGGTTCTCCCCAGCGGGAAGCGGCCCTGGCAAGCAGGTACCCATTTTCGATCAAGCGTTTTCCAGCCGAAAAGCCGAATTCTGAAGGCACTACAACGACCCGCGTCGCCTTCCCCCTCGGAATTAACAGAGCTCCCCACGATTTGAAGCTGGCGGGGAGCTGCAGCCCCCGGCGGGGCCGGGGCGCGTTCCCCCTCCCGCAGCGCCGCTCCTGGGGTGCCCTCGGCCCCGGGACCCCCGCGCTCCTCCCCGGCAGCCCCGAGCCAGGCCCGCAACCCCGCACGGGCTCGGGCCGGGGAGGGGATTGGCTTGAATTAAATGTGGTGGGGGTGGCAAGGGCTGAACCCCAAAAACGCCGTTCGCTGCCCTGCCAGGATTCGGAGCTTTCTCCGCTCGTCCCCGCAGAGCAGCGGCCGCTCTGAGGGTCACTGCCCTCCCCTGGGGCTCCGCGAGCACCGATGGGGACCTCAATGGAGCCCTCGGGGGGTGTCCCCTCACTGCCCCCTCCCTCCGCCGGCCCTGGCTGTGAGGGCAGGGGGGTCACCCCCAAAGAGCATCTCGGTGCCGGCCCAGGGGGGACACCCAAGGAGGCCTCCGGGGGACCGCGACAGAGGCGCGGAGTCCCCGCTGTGAAGGATCCGCGGAGCCCCCGCGGGTTCCGCGCCTGCTTTACTCGCGTTTTTCCCGCTCAGGACGGCTGCGGCGGGGCTGCCCGGATAATTATTAGCTATTAATTGAGTTCAAGACCTTTTACGGCGATGGGAAATGAGGAGCCCGAGCACTGATCCCACGGAGGGGCTGCGCGCAGCCAAGAGCCGCGGACGCGCCGTCCGGGGCTGGCGGGGCCCGGCCTGACACCGAGTGCCGTGGGCGGGAGGCGGGGGGGAAGGGGGGCGACGAAAATTCATTAGGTGAAAATTATAGGAACTTAAACCGAGGGATTTATTTACGAGACACCTTCGGGAGCTGCCGCGGGGAGCGGGGGGAGAGGGGCGATGCCCGACGGGGCGGGCCGGGGGCTGCGCCGGGGTGCCCGGGCAAGGTGAGGAGCTGGGCCCGGCCTCCCCCCGGACCCCCAGCGAGTAGCGGGGCTGCTCCTGCCGGTCCCGTTCCCTTATCTTTGCACGCTTCCACCTTCCAATTAAACTTCCCCAAATTGCCAAAAGGCTGATTTGCATGCAAGGGACCCCGCTCAAAGATGCTAACTTATTGTCTCCTCCCAGAACTTAACATTTCTCTCTTCAGTTCCCACTTGAAAGAAGTTTTAGAACAGTATTCAAAGACTGTCCAAACGAACAAAACCTTCCCCTTCGCTCGGGAGAGAAATCCGGTGTATTCAATACGAGCGCATATTCTCAGAAGTTTGCAGATTTGGGTTTAAAGGCGGTATTGTTCGTGCCTTTTTCCTGAAACTTCTTTATTTTTTTCTCCCCCCTCAGACCACGGCTCACATGCCTGCAAAGGATTATTAAAATAAAACATCATAGACCGTTTTTCCTCCTTTTTTTTCCCCCTTTTTTTTTTCCTTCTTCACTGTTTGGAATTACTTTTCTGGAGGAGCTTTCCAAGCATCCCCCCCCACCCCGCAAGTCATAATTAAGAACACTTTTTTTTTTTCCCCTTCTGACAAACAGGAAAAGCAAAGAATGAAACCCTTCTCTGAATGCTCCTTTTTCTTTACACACTTAACAGCGTTCTAAAATCGGAAACATTTATCTGTTCCCAGAACACCTGAAAACATTCTCGGGGCTGGACAGACGCTGCTCTTCTACAGCTGAACAAATTAAAGCGGCGAGATTTTGATCCCAGAAGCATCTGTGAGAGCATGAAATAAACGCAAACTTAAATTCTTACTGGGTTCGGGGAAAAAACCAAAAAAATCCTGTTTACGAGGCGCCGGCATCTCTGCGTTCAAACACCCCCATACACACACCCAAAGTTTTCTTTTTGGGATTAAAAGATGATGATCCAGTGGGCTGAGGATGTAAAACTCCTCCGGGGAATGCGATAAACTGCAAAAAGCCAGTGGCAACTCATTCCTGATTAACTCCTTTTTATAAAGGGGCGGAATGGAAGCGCGCAGGGACCCGACGGGACACGCACATATTTTATTCATTCCCTACAAAGCAGCTTTAAAAAAAAAAGAAAGAAAAAAGAAAAAAAAAACCTTTAAAAAGGCAGTTCAGAGCATAACTCACGGGCTGGGGGGGAAGGCAAAGAGCTGATGGGGTGTGAGGTGATGTCGCCGTCATCCCTCGCTCCCTCGGGAGCGGGGAACGCACCGGGCAGCGGGAGGGACGCGCTCCCCAGGCTGCGGCAGCGCTGCCCGGCCGGGGGGACCGGTCCAGCCCCCCGGGACCCCCGGTCCGCCCCACGGGGGGACAGCCCCGATGCCGGGGACCCCCCGTAACCCCCCGGCAGGACTCTCCCCGCTGACCTTAAAGGCGGAATCAATGAAATCGTGTAAGCGCCGAGAGCACAAAGAGCTCCTGTGCTCGGCTCTGCAGATCATAACCAGAGATGGGAAAGTATTTACGGGGCTCTCGGAGTGGCTGGTCCATCACTACCGAAAAAATAATATTTTTAACCGCAGGGAACCAAGAGTTCATGTAGATTTACAAACGAGGGCTTGCCGGAGAAAGTAACTGTAAGAACATGTGTTAAAAACGCAGCAGAAGGAATTCCATCGATTTCCATGAGAGGTGGATCGCATCCAGGGAGAATGAGTCAACTTCATTCCTTGGGCAGAGCTCGCCAAACTGAGGAGAATTCCACCAGGCAAAGCCTTTGGATCACCTCGTGTCCCCCCTTTTCGTGTACTGCCGTCCCACCAATAACCTCCCAAGTGTGGTTAGGGGTTAGAACGAGGTGGGAATTCTTTTAAAAACGGCTTTTAATCCCCGGAAAATAATGTTCAGAGAAATATATTCTTCTCCCCTCAATGTCACATCAGCCGCAGGTAACTGCCGAGCCAAAAGGGCTCTCACACACGGGACAACGCCACCCAAGGCAGGACAGGGCAGCCCAGAGCTCAAGGAAGGTGAAAGATAAAATTTACACATCACAGGGATCCATCCCTGTGCTCCGGCTGCTGAGCCCCGTTTCTCCTTTCCCGACAATTTCAGCGTTGAACCGGGCAAGGTTTTGGCTTCATCTGCACGGAGCAGGTGAAAACTCCTGAAGCCACCCCAGTATTTCCTCCCCAGCCCCCTTCCCCCGGGGCAGGGGGGCTCTGCCCACCCCCCAGGAACGAGCAGAAGCTTTAATTGATGGAGAAACCTTCCCCCAGCCACAAATACACATTAATTTTGGGGGGTTTTTTACAGGTGGAAGAACAAACTACTCGTTCCTTTCAGAGATTTGGGTCGAAACAGCGATGACCAAATGCTGCCAGAGTTCTGCTCTTTGCGCTCAGACACCCCAAGTTTCACACAGACCCTCCCATTAATTAAAGAACTCATCAAACCTTTAGCAGGGAGCTCATCAGGCTTCCCCACCTTGCTGGTGGCTTTGTGGCCCCCAGATTGGCCGAATGAGAGCTCGTGGCACAGCTTTGCCGTGAGGCGCAGCCCGTGATAAGCTCATCGATGAACAGTTAAAAACCCAGCTCCAGAAGTGTGGTTGGGAAATGAAATGCAAATGTATACAAAATAGCCAGTGGTTCCTGTGAGTGTACATGCCTGCCCACCTCATGAGTGCTATTTTCCAGCCAGCTTTCCAAGCAGAGCAGGCTCTGCACTCCTGTATCTACAATTGTGCCATTTATAAGCCAGGAGCCCACCTCGCCCGAGCGCCGGTTCCTGCCGTGACTCATGTTCCACTGGGCTCATTCCTGGGAAGATTTGTGCTAAAACAGAGCAAAGAGCAGAACTTTTGGGGGAGGGATGGGTTGGAAAGCACCAGACACTCTCCCTGTTCCTTGTCAGAAAAGCCTGAAAGCAGCAGTTTGCATCCTGTGGGAGAGAAGGGCTTTCAGAGCTGGCATTAAAAATAAAATGTCACGCTGACACCTGGGTCAGACCGAAGTCTGGATGAATAATTCTGGCCCAGGATGCCCGGAGAAGTTGTGGATGCCCCATCCCTGGAAGGGTTCAAGGCCAGGTTGGATGGAGCTCGGAGCAGCCTGGGATGGTGCGAGGTGTCCCTGCCCTGCTCATGGATTGAGATGAGCTTCAGGGACCCTTCCAGGCCAAACCAGTCTGGGATTCCACGCTGGCAGAAGGAAATAAAGTTTCTCAATAAAGGATGAAGTGATTTATAAAAAAGCAGCCCAGCGAGCTGCAAACTTGAAGCCATTTGATAGGAAGGAACACCTTGTTTCATCAGGCCTTCCCCTTAAAATCCTGTTTAAATTCATTTACTGTGCCCAAGTTGCCCACTCTGCTGCTGGAAGGGCAACTTCCAGCCCCCCTGGTGAAAGAATACAGCAGTAAAACATGTTCTAGGTGTGAGTAGGTGGCTTTTGCCTTCTCTGCAGCAACAAATCCGTGCAGGATCCTTGGGCAGAGCTGCTGCTTGGAGAACAAATCCCCTTTGAACAGCAGGGAGGGCCCAGGCAGGCACATCCCACCCACCCACACTCAGTCACCTCCAGACCTCCTCCTGTTCCCATTTTGGATCCTTCCAGTGCCCTGGCACACATCAGGAGCTGCTTCACTGGCACTCAGTTGCAGCTTTGCTCCCTTGGTGCGAGTGAGATGGGGAAATGGTTTCATTTCTCTGAATTATAAAGTTAAATAGAGTGAACCGAGAAGCTCCTTGGAAAATAATGGAGTGAGATCATCCATACAATGACTTAAATACGTGAAGAGAACTTCTCTGTCTGACCTGGAGCCACTCTGGCTGTCACAGCCCCACCACAGAGGCTGTCACAGCAGTGCCTCCAGTGCCCCAACTCGCTCCCCACAGCCCCCATTTCCACAGCCAGACCAGGTTTCCTCCCCAGCTCCAGCGCAGATTCCCCACAGCCGGGTCTCAGATGTCTCATTCCATAAAGCCCTGGACTCCACAATAAATGGCTCAAATAAGAGCAGCCCCTGCATTCAGCATCTGCCCACTCAGAGATTTGGGTTGGGTTTGGGTTGGAAGGGACCTTAAATCCCATCCCATCCCATCCCACCCCATCCCACCCCATCCCATCCCATCCCANGGACCTTAAAGCTCATCCCATCCCATCCCAGGGACACCTCCCACTATCCCAGGCTGCTCCAAGCCCCGTCCAACCCGGCCTTGGACACTTCCAGCTGCTCGGGTGCATTAGAAGAGACAGCTTCATATGGAGAACATTTTTTTCTATCAAATTATTACTAAAAGCTTTTAAACTTCACTCTTAAGCAACCCAGAATGCGCCTCCATTGCAGATCACAAAGACACTGGATGTTTGGAAGGGAAGTTGAGTCGTAGTCAGGGATTTTGTCACAAAGCTCAGCGGAGGGAACCATCCAGGCTGTGAAACATTTGATTCTTAAATGTCTCAGCCACCAAAGATGGACTGGCAAGGCACAACTAGGGTTAAAGAGTGACTTGGAAGTAGTAAAATGGAAAAAATTCCAAAATTTCAGCAAGGGGATAAGCAGCCATTGTCCCCAGCTTTTGTTGAGCAGTTCAGAGTTGCAGCTCTTTCCGAGCTGACACTGAGCTCTGTGAAAGCCCTGCCAGCAGAGCAGGTGACAATTCTGCTCAATGACCACCTCATCCTTTAATTTTTACTGCTGGGCCTGGTAATCACCACCCACCTTCCCCAGGGAAGGGAAAACCATCACTTTGAACAAAGACATCCCAAATTCTGCATTTTACTGTGAATAAATGGAAATCAATGTGTTAGCAGCGCTGTCATTCACCAAAAACCCCTAAATTTAACATTTCCCCCTCCTGTTAAACACAAACTGATATGAAATTGTTCATTTTATCACTCAGGTTGTTGGAAAGTTGCAGTTCTATTTCTCCATTTACCCGTTTTCCCACTGCTCCTACAAGCAGATATTCCACAAGGAAATTCTGGATGCTTCTCCGTCAATAAAACTCCCAAATTTATCACACATCTGGTGCAGATGTCTGGGAAATACAACCTCAGGTGTATAAACCGTCCCAAACTCACAGAAGTAAGAGATGATCTATTAAAGAATGACCAAAACCCAGCTCACATCACCCGAGAGCAGAATCCCAACTCCCCAAATCACTCAGGGGGTAAATCCAGTATTTTTTTGTCACTCATTCAAGTGGCTGCATTTTAGCAAGGGGGAAAAAAAAAACCAATAAAAGAATTTTGTTCTGGCAGGATGAGAAAAATGCTAACCATGTTTTTATGGGAGGAACAGAGATAGAGCACTGGCTCGAGCACTGAAAATCTCTCATGCCCTGATCTATAAATAAAACTGGTTGGGCTTTTCTTTTGTACTAAATTTAAAGGGAAGTCTTTTCCATGGAGAGTTTTCTTTAAAGCAAACTCCGTCCCAGAAGGACTTTAACGATGGTGCTTCCAGCAAGCAGCATGAATGAATTAAACAATAAATGCAGGCAGAGAGCAGCTGTGTGTTTCTTTAACAGAAGCAGATGAATGTGCAGCTCAAACATGGCTGGGTTCTCCAAAAACGGACAATTCCTGATGGTTCTCACCCAGTTTTCCTCCTCTCTGTGCTCCAGCACTGTGGCTCAGGTGCCATTTGCCCTCCAGCACCATAAAAAGCTTCCAGGTTGGTGCCAGTGGCCAGCAAGCAGAAATTCCAGGTTTTGTTGCACGCACAGTGTGAAATTATTCAGCTTTTCTGGGAGTTATCCGCAGAGAAAAGGGGAGCAAAGGCACCTGGCTGTCCTTGGCAGCTCCCTCAGCAGCACAGAGCACCCAGAGCCTCTCTGCTCGTCTGGGCACAGCTCCTTCTGATGCCTTGGGTTTTCCCTTTTATTATTTAAAATCCTGTACTGTCTAGAGTAGAACTCTGAATTTTTGTAGCCGGCTTGCTGCTGCTCTCTCAGGCCAGACAGACACAACAAAGCCTCTCCAGGCCTGCCCTCCGAGGACACCCAGCCTGTCCTAGGCCCAAAATGTAACCCAACATCTTGAGAAAGGGGGGGTGAGCTTGGGGAAATTACACCATTAACTGAAGCTTTAATTGGAGAATTGAACTTGATATGCAAATGGACCAAACTTATAAAAGTGTGAAGAACTCGTGACCTGGGGTCCATCTCGGGGTCTATCTTGGCAGCAGCCTCTGGCTCCCCAGGGTGGGCCTTTGAAGGCCCTTCAAATAAATACTCACCTTTATTCCCTTGCTCTTGTCCAGTCTCTGTATTTTAAGTGGCCTGATGAGGCATCACTTCCCTTCCTCTCAATAATCACTGCCATTCCTCAGGCTGGGAATCTCCAAGGCCTTCCTCTTCTCCTCACAGAACTCTCCCAAGATCCCACCTGGAGCCAAAATAACCAACCCAGAGGGCACCAGCAGTGGCAGCAGCATCCCACAGCACAAAGCCACAGGCACTGGAGCCACTCGGGGGGCACTGGGGCCTTGTAGGAGAACCTGCTGTGCTTTCCAGCGTTTGCTCGTTAGCCTGGCACTAATTACTGCTGTCTGTTATAGTATCAGCCATTAATTATTGTCACCTGACTTTTCAGACACTGTCACCTCCATTTCCTGCCCAAACTGGTGCCCAAAGCTGCTGCACGTGCACCTCGTTTCACCCCGGACCCGACGGCATTCCTGCAGTAATCCAGCTCTCCCAAATCCCTTCCTGTATCAGTTCTGGAGTTCCTTCAATTCTCTTCCAGCCTTGATGCGTCCTGTCCTTCTCATTTTCTACAAAGGAAATGGGTTTTCTCCTCCTTCCGAGGGCTGCACCTGCTGCTTCCCTCTTCCCCTGCAGAGATTTCCCCTGGCACGCAGGAACTGGGGACCCACACCAGCAGCTCTGGGGGAGATGAACAAATTTGAAGCAAACCTCAGCCCCATCCCAGCCTGACCTCTGTGCCAGCAGAGCAGGGACTCTAAAACTCCTAAATTTTGTTTTAACGTAGCAAAAAAACCCCACAAACATTGCAAAGGCTCCTGCTGGAAGCACCCCGGCCTCGTCACCCACAAATGATTCCCTCAGTGTAAACTTTAGGGATACTGTGGAGATGCACAAACCGGGGATATAAATCAGGATTTGGGTGTGAGGACTCTGCTTCTCTTCCCTGGAGCTGTGAGCCAGCCTTCAGTTCATCACCCCAAACCAGACAAAGATCTCAGAGAGGATGGGGGCCTCCAGCTCAGAGTGGCTGTGGGGAGGAGTCCACGAGCAGAAAACTTTCCCTGACAAAGTCAAAAACAAGAACAAAGCCTCTCCCTGTCCAGGGCAGCACCACACCTGGTGGCTGCTCCACCTGGGGTGGCTCCTGTGGCCACGCAGGGAATTCCTTCATGGATTTGTCAGTGTTTGACGAGCAGGAGAGAAAAATTCTGCCTGAGAAATGTGAGACAGTGGAGGCTGTCCCTGCCCGTGGCACGGGGGTGGAATGAGAGGGTCTTTAAGCTCCTTTTCAACCCAACCCATTCAATGATTCCATGATTCTCCAGGCACACTGAGTGACTGGGGAGATGCCTGTTGTGTGCCCTGAGAAACCGAGATTTATTCCATGACAGAGAGAGAAAAACCCCCCAGGTTGGAACACCTCAGCTCCCCGAGACTGAAGACAGAGAATTCATGGATTTTAGCTGGGCAGCCAATGATTCCAGGGATCCATAAAGCTCATCCAGGGCCACTTGAATCACAGCTCCTCCTCCCCTCCACGTGCTTGTGGTGACTTGGGAAAGGGAATTGTGGCAGCTTTGGGGACTCTGGGACAGCTGAGTTAACAGCTGTGGATCCCAGAGGGTCTCTATTTCATCCTCATTAATGCTCATTATATTTCTAATGCTCAGAACGTTTTGTGAGCCCAAAGGCTGAACTTCCTCCCACCTACTCTGGAAACACGTAAACCCTCAGCTCATTCGACCTGCTGATGTTTCTATTTCCAGGAGAGAGCAGGAACACCGAGAAGAAATTAAAAAAAAAAAAAAAACCAAACCAAGTTTTTCCCAGCAAATTCTGATGTATAGGATGTGACATCATGGTGCAAAAACTTTCGGCAAAAAAAAAAATAAAAAGAAGGCTTTAAATTGCTCTGCTCAGGTTTTTGCTGCGATGGGAGGTTTAAAGGGCTGCACTTTCACTCAGGAGTGACACGAAAGCACAGACTGTCACCTCCAGAGTGGCACAGGGAAAGGGAAAATCCATTTCCAGGCAAAAATATATTGAGCTGAGAGCAGTGCTTGCAGGTGGCAGCAGCCAGAGGTGTTGGGTGGCTACAGGGGAACCTTTGCAGGGCCCCCGTGCTGGGGGGAGGTGGCACTGATGAGGGGCAGGGAGGGGAGAGGAGACAGAGGCTGATTTGCCTTTTTCCAGGATAATTTGCTGGGCTCTGCATTTCCCTGGGCCGTGCCAGGGTGGGTAACAGCGCCCTGAGGCATGGGCACGGCCATGCCCATGCCTGGGGCTCGGTGGGTGTTTGGGGTTCAGCTGCCACCCCTGCAGAGAGGGGCTTTTGGGGGGTTGGCTCCTTCAGCAGAGCCTGAGTGGCCACAGGGAGCTGTGGGCTGGGAAGGGGAAGTAGAAAAGGGGGAAGAATTGAAGATGAGGCCTTCTCTTAAATAAAAATATTTTGGGGGGCTGCTCCCCCTGCAAGGTGCTCCTCAGCAGGTGGCAGAAGGGGTTTCTCCATCAGAAAAAATTCCTCCTTTAGGTGACCACGCTGTCCTTAACAAATTTAATTTGCTTTATTTCCAGGCCTTGGTGCAGGGGAGCTGCTCCTGCCGTGATTTGGGTTTGGAGCATCTCCCCTGAGCCCCTGCAGCCCCACACAGGCCCCAACAATCCGGCCCCTGCCGCCCTTACAGACACCACAGGACATCTTCCAGGAGGAATTTCCTCGTGGAAAGGGTGGTCAAGCAATGGAAGAGGCTGCCCAGGGAGGTTTGGAGTGCCCATCCCTGGAGGTGTCCAAGGAAGGCCTGGAGGTGGCACTGAGAGCTCTGGGCTGCGGACAAGGTGGGAATTGGGCACAGCTTGCACTCGGTGATCTTGGAGGTCTTTTCCAACTTCAAATGGTTTTGTGATTCTTTGATTCCATGATCTGTACCCAGAAGTGTGGGGTTTAATGCAGGATTTTTATCCCATGCACATCCTTTCTTCCTCTCCTCTCTCTCCTATTTCCTAATGGAATCTTTCCACATTATTAACAGCCAGGGCGGATCTCCAGCGTGTGCTCCTTCCAGGATTTTCTTGTTTGCTGTAGTCTTCAAATTTTTCCAGTTCATTTCCTATTTTCCTGCTCTAAACCCCACTGCCAAAGAAAATCCCCGAAGCACACTCTGGTAGTGGAACAGAAAATCCCCATTTTTGAGGATGGACATTTCATCCAGACTCTCGTTAATCAGCAGCAACTCACCCCTCAAACGGGAGCCACATCCAGCTCCTGACAGTTCCTCCAGGTTGGGTTTTTATCTCGGGCAGAAGCATTTCAGTCACTGGAATGGAGGACACTGTGTCCCAGAATTTATGTGGAATTAGTAATCCAAAGGAATTCAGCCAAAACACAAGGACTGGATTTACAATGGGCCACTCCATCCTCTTCCTTTGGGAATTAAATTATTAGGAATGAAATTAATGGAATGGATTTATGCCTAGATAAACTAAATATCTGTCACAACCAAGGAAGGGACAGACACCCAGGGAGTTCCTCACTGCTGGATGGGAATGTTTGAAACCAGAGCGGCTCCGTAATCCCCCATGGAAAGAATTATTTGGATTTAATGTAATCCCTCACCAGAAAAATTGGAACCATCACAGACTCCACTGATATTGGAGCTCAAGTGCAGGATGGTGCCAGTTGGAACGGGTTTGGAGTTGGGGAATTCCTCGGGACATGCGAGGAGAAAAAAAATCTGATGTAATTTCGTGGATTATTGTTGGGTTTAATCACTTCTGTGGTTTCTGAAGGAACAGCCCCACGCATTCAGTTGCTCGTGACACGGACGCTTCCTGGTAAACATAAACTGGGATTAAAAACCTTTGGGCAGGGGTCAGACTGATGGAATTGCTGTTAAATGACTCTGGGAGCCTGGACTGCAGATTTTGGGGGTCTGGCTCTGGGAATTAAGGCGGAGTTAATTCTGTTCACTGCTGGGATCTTCGACCACATCTCATTTCACTTTTCAATATCCTCGGTAATATTTCTGTTTGTTCACTTCTTCCAGCTTTCAGGTACAACCCTCCAATAACAAATAATCCCACCCTGGAAGTGGATTTCATCTTTTCCACAGCATTTCAGCACCATCAGTTCCACTGACGCCCACAAAGAAGACAAATAAATCAGGATCCCAGTCCCAAAAGCTTTTATTTTCACTAAATGGAGATGATAAAGCTCATGTGCAGGTGAAGTCTGTCTCTCTCCCTTGTCTTCATCAGAGTTTAAAGCTTTTTGGTTTGGTCATAGAGGTCAGACGGGACGAACCCAGATGTTGGTGACCTGCCCTGGAAAGCCTGTGATGGGTCTGGAAATGTGACTTCCGAGGCTGCAGGCTGGAGGTAATCCAGGCATTCTGGATGTGCAGGGATCCATCCTTCCCCTCATAAACGATGATCTCAGCAGTAAAAACCCCACGGTTCTGAATCAATCCACTGAAGGCAGTGGCTTTGCAGCAGCAGAGCTGGAAGCAGCATCTGGGCTGTTGTCTTGGATACCTTCGAAATCCATGATTTCTTCCTCTGGGGGATGTGCTTCCAGGAAATCCATATTATTTTGGCTGCAAGTCCTTCAGAGGGTGTCATCAGACCACCAGCAGTGCTCCCCTGCTCTGCTGCGCTGTGCTGGAAACGCCGTTTTCCGTAGGAATCCGGGAATGAAACAGCTTTGGCAGCGCCTGGATTTCCACTTGGATTTGTCGGGGTAGTGAAGGATCTGAGGGGCTGAATCTTTCCAGATCTCCTCAGCTCCTCTGCTCCCGGGTCAGTCTGAGGCTCTGACATCAGCAGGGTCACGCTTGATCCGAGCTGTCTGGGGAACCTCAGGGGGAGAAATGTTCCTGACACCACCGAGTTCCCCCCTCTGTTCTCGGGGAGAGATTCCTGGCAAAACCAGCAGGAAATTCCCAGAGGCTGCGGGAGCACTGAGGGACAGCGGATGGGGATGGATGTACCGGGCTGGGATGGGCAGGGTGGGATGTTACTCAAAGCCACTGAGGGCACTTCATTCTCCCAGTTCCCTTCCCTTCATCCTCCCAGTTTCCTTTATTTCATCCTCCCAGTTCCCTTCACTTCATCCTCCCAGTTTCCTTTACTTCATTCCCACAGTTCCTTCCCTTCATTCTCCCAGTTCCCTTCCCAACATCCTCCCAGTTCCCTCCATTCTCCCAGTTCCCTTCCCTTCATTCGCCCAGTTCTCTTCCCAACATCCTCCCAGTTCCCTCCATTCTCCCACTTCCCTTCCGTTCATTCCCCCAGTTCCTTCCCTTCATTCTCCCAGTTCCTTCCCTTCGTTGTCCCAATTCCCTTCCCAACATCTTCCCAGTTCCGTTCATTCTCCCAGTCCCTTCCTTTCATCCTCCCAGTTCCCTTCAAGGCATCCCAGTGCTGTGGCTCAGATCTGACACCCAACAGAGCTGAGAAAGAACAATTCCAACTCCTCTTCTCCACCAAAATTCCCAGCCATGACTGACAGCTGTCACATCACGGCACATTTTATTACTCCCACACTGTCACTTGTGGTCACAGCTTTCCCAGCATCAGATACTCCCGAGTTTTCTTCCTCTCCTTCCTTTTCCTCATTTATAAATATCAGACTGGGGACACAGAACAAATCACCTTGCCAGGAATGGTCCTTAAAGACACGGATAATATCCCTGCTCTTTGTCCCACATGCTTTTCTATTTAAAATATTTGGCCTGAGAACGTGGGAGGTAAAGAAATTATATTTGGAGGCCTTTTTAAAACATCTCTTCCATCCCCTGATTTATGCTCCTTGGGACTCGTTCTGTGTAAAACATCGAACTGGTTGTGCTTTAGATAAAAGAAAATCTCAAGTGTTGGTTTTTTGGAGTTTCTCATTCTTCTCTCCCATATATCTTCATA
>VZRR01005662.1:2068-21970 GCA_013398015.1 Oreocharis arfaki | reverse complement strand
CTGGAGATGTTGATTCCTGATAGGTGGCAAATCTGTCCTGCTGATGGTGGTTCCTGATAGCTGGCATATCCGTAGCAGGGATATTCATCACATGTTGGTTGGATGTTATCCGGCCAAGCAGACAGCTCAGTTAGCACAAGCATAACTATGTCAGCAATTTCAGTACCATGTCTAAGTCTAATAAAGAGCATTAGTTACTGTTACCAAACTATATCTTTATAGCAAAGCTACTTTAACATACAGCACCTACTTAAGCATCTGCGCAAAGCCAATATTTAAATATGAATTTATCACACGTGGAGGGTTTGGAGCAGGCAGAGGGGCTCGGCCTGTGGGGGCAGTGGCCATGGAAATGCTTTGCCAGCCACGTTGCCAAATCTGAGCTTTATCTCTTAGATAAACCCACGCAGGGCTCCAGATGTGCCCCGGGAGCTGCCGCTGTCCGTGCCCATCACCCTGAGGGGCCTTGACTGAAGACTTAGGAGGTTAAACTGGCTCCCCAGCAGTGCCTGTATCCAAACTTTGGCTGGGAAAAAGGGCCTGACGTGCTCCTGAACTGCTCCGGGAGCCAGCCCTGCCCCGGGCTCTCATCCCCCAGCGCACATCAAGGGGTCCAGGCCCACCCCTGGCACCCTCTGCCCACTGTCCAGGTGCCACCTGCTGCCAGCACTTCCCTCCACCTTCCCAGGGATCCAAACCAGAAGAACCAGGCTCTGCTCCTCTGGCAGCCCCCATGGGACATTCACAGAGTGACAGGAGCACTTTTGGCCCCAGGGCTGGGTGACAACATTTGTCCACCCCGTTTGAGACATCTCCCGCTGCCACGAGGCCCAGGGCAGCCAAGCCAGCAGCCAAAATCCCGGGAGAAGGGACGTGCAGGGGATTTTGGGGCTGTCTCTCCTGCGCCGTTTCCCTGGTTGCAAAGCAGCGTTGCCTGAGCAGCAGAGAGGATTGAGGAGCCCAGAGGAGCTGCCTGAAGTGGCACAACACGACTTTATTACACACTGACTTGCCCAAGTCCTCGTGGCTGAGCAAAGCATTGCTTTCCTCCCAGCAAGGTTTAATTTGCCCCTCGCTCTCCCTGTGATCAGCCATTCAGCCCTCACTAATGTATCTCATTTCCACAGGCTCTAGGTGGTGTTTAAAAAAAAAAAGAGAAAAAAAATTGATCCTTGCATGCAAAATATCCTTCTGAGCAAAGAAATAACTATCTGCAAGGCCTAACTGAATTATCCCCTTATCAAGGGGAGGAAATAATCCACTTGAAACATGAAATACAAGTGGAATGAAAAGCCTTTGCAAGTGGCAGGGGAAGAAGAACACAGTGTGAGTCTCAAATAGCCCTGCTTTTCCCATATGGAGAAATACATTTTTCTTGGAATCATTTCCTCTTTCAGTGCATAATGAAGTTTCTCAATTGCTCACCCTCCCACCCCCCTTCTAATGCAATAAAGGGGAAATAATCCCTCTATTTGCAAAAGTCCTGAGAAGAGAGTTCAGGCTGCTTGGAGCTCAGCAGGGGCACCTTCTACAGATGCTGATGAGATCTCTGCTTTGTTTTGTGGGACGAGAGTTGTATTCGCCGATTTCTGCTTCGGGGTTTAATTAATTCTCATTTTTTGGGCTCTCTGGCACAGCCACGCAGATCCCCTCAGCCACGATATCCTCAAAATCCTGCCTTTCTCCACGGCTTTGCTTCTCCTTGTGAGTAGAGAAAGCCTGGAGGAAGGAGGAGGTTTATAAATAAAAGCCAGAGTCCACATGGATTCCCTTCTGGGAAGGTTAATTCAGGGTTCTGATTAAAGACTCTCGGCTCTGTCTCTTCCTGTCTCTCTCTCCTGCTAAAGACAATCCTTTATCCTTTGTAATGGAGCTGTTGAATCCCGTCAGGTCGGATCAGCGGCTCCTCGGAGCAAACAGGGACTGAGAGTTAGGCCAGAAAATGACTCAGAGCTGGCAAAGCCCTGCTCCAAAACCAGGCCTGAATCCCCACCCCAGCCCGGTGTCCTCGTGCTCCCAGCGGGGCTCACCTGCACATCCTGCCTTTCCTGGCACTTTGAATCTGATTTTTATTATCTCTGTCCAGAGGAGACCTGCAGAGGTGAAGGGTTTAACCGTCTCCATGCTGAGTTTTCCAAAAGCCCAGATCAGGAATTAGCCAGGTTTGGCTCTCCAGGAGGAACCCCGAGGGCAGGACAGCGGTGAGCCCATCCCAGCGCCCTGGGGACAGGCTGTAGATCTTGAATTAACCACAGCCCGCAGTGTTTATTATGCCTAAAACAAACAAACCAAATTCCCAGATAAATGAAACTAACTAAACATGCTGCTATAAAAATTAAAGCTCCTCTTCTTTGTCTGTCGGGTTTGGTGGGTTTTTTTGGTGACTCGTGGGGTTTTTTTCAGCTTTGTTTTTGTTTTGCCTTCTGTTGTTGTTGTTGCTTTCCAGTGCTGCAGCAAATGTGAGAACAGATTTGCCAACAGACTGCAGGGCTGGCCTGGCTTCGGGTGCCGTGTGGAGCAAAGGTTGTCACTGGGCTTTGAAAGGCTCCAGAGGAGTCACAGAATCAGGGAATGGTTTGGGTTGGAAGGGACCTTAAATCCCACCCAGTGCCACCCCTGCCACGGCAGGGACACCTCCCACTGCCCCAGGCTGCTCCAGCCCCAGTGTCCAGCCTGGCCTTGGGCACTGCCAGGGATCCAGGGGCAGCCACAGCTGCTCTGGCAATTCCAGCCCAGCCCCTCCCCCCCCTCCCAGGGAACAATTCCTGCCCCAGATCCCATCCAGCCCTGCCCTCTGGCACTGGGAAGCCATTCCCTTTGTCCTAGAAATGACAAGGCCATAAATGGGGTTCATCACTGGGGGGTTTGTGGGTTTTCTCACCCCATAAAGGGACAGAGCCTCTTTGGGTGTTTGCTCCACTCTGCCTCGCCCTGTGCCTCGTAACTGAGGGGCAGAGGTGGGATCAGCCAGAGCCCGGCGAGCTCTGAGGCAGCTTTAATGGACTGGAAAATTCCAGCGCTCCCAAACGGCCCCATGAGGTTGATGGAATTATAACCACAGCAACTGGAATGGAAGTGACAGACTCCAGGAGTCAGCGCACGGAACGTGGCTGCATCGCGTGCTCGGGACTCCACGAGTGTGATTTGCACAAGTGCCATTCCCAGAGCTTTACTGCTGCAATGAAAAGCGCTGTCTGAGGCACCTGGGATTGCTGGTGGAACCTCTCCACACAGGAGCCTTTGGACTCGCTCCCACCGGAGTGGGGCACGTTCCTGGGGTGAGGATATCCCCGCCCCAAGGAAAAGCCCTGGGATGGGGAGGTGCCACTGGGGCTGCTGGGCAGGGAATCTGCACCTTGGGGAAAGCAGGACAGGTCCCCCAGACACGAGGAGCGGCGGCCTCGTGTCTCCTCACATGCACTGGGAACGAGCAGGGAGCGGGGGGACTCCAGGGAGCCGTGAGCCATCACCCAGCCGTGATTAACAGCGTGATTAACAGCGTGATTAACAGCGTGATTGCTCCTGACACGCCCCTCAGGGCACCAGCGGAACGTGGCCAAGGGCGCTCGGCGCTGCAGGACCTGGACACATCCAGGCCATTCCAAACAATCTCTTCTGGCACAGCTGCTGCAGATGGTTCCGAGGAGAAGGAATTCGTCTGGCAGACTCGAGGAGTGCTTTTTGTTTGTCCTCTCTCAGTTCTGTGATGCACGACCTTGGGTTAGTCCTCGGGGTGGGAGTGCAGCTCTGAGCTGGGGAGAACGATGTTTACCAGCACTTACTGACTCCTCAGGATCTGTCACCACGATGTTGTTAATGAATGTCACTGCGAGAGCTCCAGCCCAGTGCCCACGTCTGGTTTGTCGCAGTTCTGCCTCGAGAGGCTGGAGCTGACAGGGAATGAGACCCTGGAGATGCTGAGGCTGACTCAGGGCTCTCTGCACCAGGCTCTGTGTAATTTGGCTCATGCCTGATGGCAGGACTGAAATTCCCAAACAGCCACCAGCCAATCCAGATTCTGGGAGCACAGGCTGAAATTCCCAAACAGCCACCAGCCAATCCAGATTCTGGGAGCACAGGCTGAAATTCCCAAGCAGCCACCAGCCAATCCAGATTCTGGGAGCACAGGCTGAAATTCCCAAGCAGCCACAATCCAGTCTGGATTCTGGGAGCAGGAATCA
This sequence comes from Oreocharis arfaki, assembly GCA_013398015.1. Lineage (NCBI taxonomy): Eukaryota > Metazoa > Chordata > Aves > Passeriformes > Paramythiidae > Oreocharis > Oreocharis arfaki. Next base: position 17,789 of record VZRR01005662.1, on the reverse strand, counting down.
AGCCCAGCACCGTTTCCAAAGGCTGACGGGCTCCCCACGGCCAGGCCTGGCTGCTGCTGGGGTGGGACTCTGGTGCAGCCCTGCAGCAGTGGAAAGGTTGGTGCCCACAGCTTTCCCGGGATTTCTCAGCTCTCCAGGGGATTCCAGCTCCCATCCCTCAGCTCAGGTGGTGGAAAGGAGCAGCACAGGCCCCTCCTGTGCCCCTTGTCCCACCTGCCACGAGGGACCGGCCCGGCACAGCCGCTGACCCCGTGGGCGTCGCAGGGTGAGCCGTGCCCCGAGTGCTGCGGAGGGGACGGGGCAGGGGCACGTCCCAGGCTGGCAGAGCATCCATCAACAGCCTCGGCTGCTGCGGGAATGAACCCGCTCTGCCTCCCCGACGTGTGTGATGAGACCTCGCCAGAAGGGAGATGGGATTCTCAGCTCTGGAGCGGGGTTCGTGTTTTAATTAACAGGAGAGGGAGCGAAAGCCCCCCCAGCCAGGCAGAGGAGCTTTGCTTTCCCATTTCATTCCTGTTTCCATTTCCTGGAGCCAACACGGAGCGGCTCCATCTCATTTTCAGTTTGCAGCCCACAGGGCCGGGAAGAGCTGAGAATGACATCACAAAGTGCAGTTCTGTGGCAAAAGCTGGAATGTTTCTCACAGACGGTGTCAGCCACGGCCATTGCAGCCGGAGCTGGAACTGATTGCTCAGCCCTGGGATCCGTGCAGGGCTCCAGAGGTCCTGGGAGGAAATTGTGCATCCTGAACTGCAAACCACAGGGTCCAGGCCGGTCCCTCTCGGGGGTTCCAAAGGCTGGGACAGCAGCAGACATTGCAAATTGCATTTGTGGGGAGCAGTGCGAGTGTGACACCGGGAAGTGCCCAAATCCATCCAGGATCGGGAGAAACGCTGGGAAAAGGCAAATCTTGCAGGAGGGAGAGAGAGACGCGGGGGAACTGGTGGGGCTGTGGTGCTCCCGTGGGATGGGGAGGAGGGAAAAGCTCTGTCCCCACCAGGCACACGTGGGCCAGGGCAGGGCGGTGTTACCCGGGGATTTCCCTCTTCCCTGCTGCAGCCTCCCTGCCGGAGGGTGGAGTTTTGCCTCGAAATACTCAATTTCCCATTTCCGTTCTGCAGCAGGAATTTGTGCCCAGCTGCTCCCCACACCAAGGCTCCACCTGGAGCTCCATGGTGGATTCCTCCCTCATTCCCATCTCCCTCTCCGTTGTAGCGACAAAGGAATGAATCTGGGAAACTCCGAGGTGCTTTTCAAAGCCATTTGCTGACTCCGGCATTACTCACAAGTTGGTTTTTCTGACGTTGTTATTTTAAGTGGGTTTTTTTTTACCCGAGAGAGAGAGACAGCAAATAATGGAACAAAGAGTTCTGAGCTTTTCCTATTTGGCATCTTCTAAAATGAGGGCGTTTTTTCACTTCTTTCAAAGTGTCTGTGAACATCTTCATTGGTAATTGTGTGAAGACACCGAAATAATCACTGAAGTTTTTACATTCAACGAAAATTTACTTATAAGTGAACAGAAAATGTCAACAGGATTTAAATAATAACTCAAAGAAAAAAAAAACCCAAGAAATTGAACAGCTATTTTTTTTAAAAAATCCATATTTTCCTCATGGTTTTTTGGAAAAAGAGGCACTACTTGTTAAAAAACAAAAAAATCAATGAGCACAAGCTGCTGCTTCAGCCTCAGATTATCTCATTTTGCAGCCACTTTTGCCAGGGCAGAGCTGCAAAGAGCCTTCAGTAAATCAGGACAGAATCCCAAAGGCTTTGGAAAGCTGCGGGGTTAACTGAGGTCACTGGAATTCCAGACAGAGCCATCCTGCCCCAGCTGCTTCCAGCGGGGTTGGGGGCCCAGCAGCCCCTCCTGGATGGAAGGAAATTCCATCCTCTTGCTCCCAGCTCCCAAAGGGCCGGGAAAAGCTGGGATTTCATTCCCAAAGGGTTTTTCTTTTCCCCACTACCTGTGCTGTCAATTCTGCACCTCCCTATAAACCAGGTTTTTTCTCCAGCAACATCTCCAGGGATGGAATCGCTCCCCCTGGGCTTGTGATTCCTTCTGCTGCTCCTGCTGGGAGGAATCAGCTCCGGTTTGGGCTGGTCCTGGGGTCTCAATCAGGTTCCTGAAACAGGAGGAGTTTCTCCACGTGGACAAGTCCGGTGAATCCTGGAGCTGCAGCTCCCAGAGGCCCCAGGTCTCTCGCAGGACCTGCCAGGCCCTGCAGTGTCCAGGGCAGCCCAAGGCTCCTCAGCCAGAGTCCCACATCTATGGAAGTGAATCCATCCCGGTTTTCTCCATTCCCTGTGGCTTCTCCCAGGTAGGAATCACTCGGGAGTTGGAGCACGTGTTCACCCTTCAAACCACCCCTCTTCTAGACTCAAACCCCCCCTTTTTGGAGGCCCACCTGGGGAATTTCCTCCTGGATAAACGTGGAGCATTTCCCTCTGGAGGATTTCAGAACAACCCGAGGGGACACCGCGGTTCTGAGGCACCCTCTGGAAGCACAGCCCGTGTTCCCACCCCATCCCGGGCGCCAGACAGGAGGAATTACTGCTCCAAATGCATGAAAGGCGTTTGTGTTCCAAGCTGGGAGCCACTGGTGGCTGTGATTGAAATTCCTGTCACCGTCTGAGGGGAGGGAGCGGTGCCAGCCTCATGATCATCCATATGCCCGGCTAAATCCACTCCAAATTGATTAAGTTCCGCTGAAGGAGACCTGGAAATCAATCTGTTCGGGCTTGCTCGGAGAGAAATGACAGCCTGGAGGTGACACAAGTGTGTTTTCATCGCTGCCCCTCGTGGGAGCCCACGTGTGTCCCCCCAGGTGTTTCTGCTGGCAGAGATAATCCGCTGCCGCCGGGATCAGCCGAAAAGACTTTGTACCAATCCCGTGCCTTTCGGGGCATTTCAGGCAATTTGGGCTTTCCAGCCAAAACCGAGCAGAAAGAAAGTGGTTTTGGGGAAAAGAATGGATGTTCCTGGTGCTGGATGGTTCCCAGAGAGGGGCTGGAGTCTCCTCCCTGGGATATTCCAGAGCCACATGGACACGGTCCTGTGCCCTGGGCTCAGGGCTGGCCCTGCTGGAGCAGGGAGTGGCACCGGTGACCCTCTGGGGTCCCTCCAGCCTGGCCCATTCCGTGAATTTACCATCTCCTGCTCCAGGGTTCCGACTCGGCACTGCCATGCACGCCCCCGGAGCTGCTGGCAGTCACCAGGCTCTGTCCAGCTGTCCCGCTGACATTTCCCAGCCGTGTTTGCGGCTGCTCACACAGCCTGGGAGGTGCTGCAGCCTTGTCCTCCGTCTGTTTGCCGCCTGTTCTGACTTCATTTGTTCAATTACCCAGTAATTCATTACAACTAAATTTCATTGGGCTTTTGGCCAAGGTTTCTCATCAAAAATGACACGAAGACAAATATTGTCGTTATTTGCCCAGCTGTGCGGCTCCATTGATATTCTCTGCAGGGCCCAGCCCGTTATCAGAGCTGAGTAACGCTGATAATAAACCCGTATCTCTCCTCTACAGAGCATCCAGTGTCAACACAGGCACCTGAGCAGTGTCCAAACCTCGGGGCGGATTTAATCCCCCTCCACGCTCACTTTGTTCCCACGGACTCGCTCTGTAATCTTCCAACTGAACATTTTTCCAGCCAAGCCCAGGCGGTTTTTCGCAGCAGAACGTTCCACATGAGCGTGCTGGATTCCGTGTGTTCATCCTTCAGGCAGGGAACAGAAATACCCAGGCTGCTCCAACAACACATCAGGATCCTGTTCCCACACTGTGGAAACAGAACATTCGTGTTTGCACTCCGAGTGACTTTTTGTTTAGAAGGATCTTTGTTTCCCGACGTAAATATTCGTTTAAAAACCCGCGGCCGGCGCGGAGCATTCCTCTTTCATCGAATGAAATACCTTCATTATCCCCAAACGCCCGTTCATCAACACTCCCAGCCGTGGTGTTGGTACTCTCACTCCTGCACGGCTCAGGGGCAGCAAGCACAAACTCGCCGATGGAATCCCCGTCCTCCCGGCCCTGCGGGAGGAACGAACGCGAGCTGAGCGTGGACACCGCAACCTGCCGGGGTTTCATCGCCCTGCTGCACGGCGGGGGTGTTGCCTGGGGCCACACTGGTGCTCCAGGAGGAGGAGAGTTGGGTTGGAATACCCAACACAGGATGTTCGGAATCCACCTCGAGCGCCGTGCTCCTGCCCTGCGAGGTGGGAAAGGCACCGGACACGGAGCATCCTTTGCTCTTCCGTGAGACCGCAGGAGCATCTCTCCTGTAATTTACCCCTCTAATTCACAGCTCTGCTCCCTCTCAGCCCTGGCAGGCAGAAAAGAGCTGTAAAACACTTCAATCCAAGGATTTCCCTCTCCCAGCCCGAGACAGGGATGGCTCTTGTGTCCTCACTCAGGTAACTCTCATCTCCCTGGGGATGCCTCTTCAGGTAGGGGATTTTAAAAGCTTCACGAGATAATGGGGTATTTTAATAGATATAATCCTCCCAAAATAATCACTTTCATTCCAAACTTTAATGGATCTGCTCCCCAACCCCCTCCCCACACATCCACCTCCCTAAATTTGTGGGAATTTAAGGATAAAACATCCCAGCTCCCTACGACCAAGGCTGCCTTCACTGGCTCTGATTCAAACAGCCCCCGAGTTTAGACTGAGATTAAATATTTTGTGTGTGTTTTAAAGGGAAAAGATTAATTGAGCTTTATTACAGGTTTAATGCCTCAGCCTCCATTTGCATTTTAAGAGGCGTGATCTCATCCTGCTGCAGAATCCCGGCTCCGTGTTTACCGCCCGGAATTGATCCCGGTTTGATAGGTTATAATTAAAGCAGGCACATTAAGGATTTAATAGGGCTTCTTATTGTGGAGAAGGATTAAAGGGGTGGTGGAATTCACACTTAAATTTAATGGCTTTGATTAAACAAGGGCACAAAGGGATCTGTCGGTCCTGGCTGCTGTTCTGACCTTGGGAAAGTCACCTGGGCCCAGGCCTGGGCTCTGTAAGCTCAGGCTCTGCTCTGAGCGTGTTCTGCAGAGCTGGGCTTAACTCCTTTCCACCCTGGTCAGTTCTCCTCGTAAAAGTTGCAAATCCCTTCCAAGAGCAGAACAGGGACCTGGCTTTTGGGAGCAGTTGGGATCTCCTGAGTTTTCTCTGGTCAAGTGCTAAGTACAAGGGACAGGGCAAGAGGAAAGGGCCTCAGCTCGTGCCAAGGGAGGATCAGGTTGGATATTGGGAAAAGTTCTTCATGGAAAGCGTGGCCCAGCCCTGGCACAGCTCTCCAGGGCAGGGGGGGAGTCCCCATCCCTGAAGGGATTTAAAGCCCTGTGGATGTGGCACCTGGGGACGTGGTCAGTGCTGGCCTTGGCCATGCTGGGTTGGACTCGATGGTCTCAGAGGGTTTTTCCAGCCTGAACAATTCCATGGAGCATCTCCTAACCCGAACAGCAGGGACAGGGAAGAGCTCAGTCGTGTGTTGGTGTCCTGAATGTGCAACTTTCCATTAAAATGGGGGAAATTTCAGCTTTTCTCCTTTAAAAGTTACTTCTGTGAATGAGGAACCACGAAGTATTTCCTTGTTCAGTCATTCCTGGTACTTTTTGCAGGATTCATCCAGGAATGGTGGCAGATCTTCAGCTGTGATGTGACACTGCCCCACAAAGGGGAAAATCCAGCCCAGAACTGAGGGAATGTTTGAGAGCAGCTCAGCAAAAAGCGGTGAAATCTTTCAGCTCAAAATGTGTCAATCTGTTCTCTTCACTTCAAAAATGTCTCATGAAAACTTCTGGAGCTTCAGTTCAGTAACAAACATTCCCTTCCCATCCCACTTTCAATGAAAATAAAGGATTGAACCACGGGGATTTGCCACAGAGGAGGAATCCCAATTTTTGCTCAGCTTTATCCAGATGGCTTCTGCTTTGTACCCCGAGAACTTGAATTGAAATGAGAGAGCAGTGACTTGGGAGCAGCTACTCCATGGGGTGAACAGCAAAAGCTCTTCTATTCCCTCTTATCCCTCTTTTCCTTTTTTTCCCCCCTCTTTTTCAAATCATGAGGGCTTTGACAGGACTGTGTGGTGGGAGGCCATGCATTGGCTTTCTGTACATTGATTTTTAGGGCAAAATGAAAATCCAGCCTGGAAGGAACATGGACTCGAAGAGCTTTTCCCAAAACAAACCCTGAGTCACTGCTTGTTTGGGCTGGGGAAAATCAGGAATCACGCCTTGAAATCCACTGGTACGAGTCAGAGATGCCTCCTGGGAGGATCTCAGCTGATTCCTGCCAGGATAAGAGCTGGAATCAGGAGCTCAGGGCAGAGATAAATGAAGTGGAGTTTGGCTGCCCCTGGTCACAGGCTGCCAAACACAGGTAATTCCCTGAAAAAGGGAAATCGTTCCTGAAGAGGGGACTCCGCCTGAGCTCAGCTGTGGTTTGGCTCCCAAAACCCCACGTGCAGATCCCCAATGGCTCCTGCTGAGATCACCCCGTGGAAAACACGGATTTCCCGTCCTATTCCAGCTCTGTCAGTCCAGGGAGTCAGGACAACACCTGGGAGTGGTTCAGCGCTGCTCATTCCCATCAGCTGCCCCTGTCCTTCCCCTGGCAGGGCCGTGGCCGGCGGCCGCCAGCCTCTGTCTGCCATGAATTATTCACCTGCAGTAGGGGGGGATTAAAATTTCATGAGAAATTGTTGTAGAATGCTGGAACGCAAGGAGATGGCAGAGAAGGGCTGAGATTTAGGGATGCAGCACAAGCCCTCGTCTGCAACCAGGCTTGTTAAACTCCACTGATCATTTCACCACATCATGTACGTGTAGAACAAATCGTTTTGTCTCTACCTGTGGGGGAAAAAAAAAAGAAGCAGTTGCTTGAGGACTTTCAGATTTGAGGCCTCTAAGATTCGAGGCCTGTGAGATTCGAGGCCTGTGAGATCTCCCCACATTTGGTTCCCCAACCTGAGCTCTTTGTCCCTCATCACAACCTCTCAAACGGCCAAAGATTTTATGAGTTTCTTGTAAAAGCTGCACCATCATCACACGTGTTGAGAGCAGAATGCTAAGCATGGTCATTAATTAACTTATTAATTTATGATACAATTAATTTTTAAAATACATTTGCCCGCTTTTACCACCGCTGCATGTAAATGTCCCTGCTGCAGAGCTTAGCTTTAATTTTTTACCCAATCTACCTGCAGCCTTGATTCAAAATGCACCCAGAATGAACTTTGGGATGGAGAATTCTCAGAGAATGGCAAAGGAAGGAATTAATTTCACCTGCCTACCCGAGCCTGTGGATGCACAGAGGGGACAAGAAACCTCTGCCCTGTCACACCCAAACTGTTCTGCTCTGGAGTTCACCAGTAAAAACCATCCCATGGGAGCAAAAAGGGCTGAGAGGGACGTGGAGCTGGGAAAAACACCCAGAATCAGATGATTTGGGGCTGATATTTTTGTTCCTCAAGTCTCTGATCTCTCCTCACGCTGCCATCTGTACGAAGCACACGTTGTACATATGGGATTTTTATTCAGCTGTCAGGGGGAGCTGGGTTATTTCCAGTGATTTCAGCTCCTTCCCTTCCATGTCCAGGAAAAAGAATGTCTTTCTGCAGAACGCTGTTGTTGGAGCATCCAAACAATGCTCTCTCCACGTTGTTTTTGTGCGTTTCTGTTGCACAAACATTGCTTTTCATCACCCTTCTGTTGCCTGTGCCTCCTGCCCGGGTTTGCACAGTTTCCATCGGTGCTGGAAGCGCTGCTGCCAACAGAGCCGGGCAAGCACAGCCTGGGACGGAGCTCAGGCCAGGGGAGGCTGCTGGCAGCGAGGCTGAGCCCGGCCGTGCCAGGGGGTGGCCTGGGCACACTTTGTTACCCACTTTTTTCAGGATCACAGAATGTCCCAGAGCCTCTGTCCGGATGTGGAAATGAACTGTCCACGCGCTTCAGAAGGAGCCAGGAATGCATCCACTGGGAGGTGCTTCACACTCCAGGCTTCAAATATTCCAGCCCTGGGCAGCAGGAAAGGGATTGGGCTTCTGTCCCTGTGCTCAGGTGAGGGCACCTGCGGAGCTGCCCCAGCCCTGGGGCCCAGCACAGGCAGGAGCTGGAGCTGCCGGAGCCAGACCAGAGGAGGCTCCAGGATGATCCAAGGGATGGAGCAGCTCTGCTGGGAAGAAAGGCTGGGAGAGCTGGGAATGCTCAGCCTGGAGCAGAGAAGGCACCAGGGTGACCTGATTGCCTCTTCCAGGACCTGAAGGAGCTACAAGAAAGGTGGAGAGAGAATGTTTCCAAGGCCTGGAGGGACAGGACACAGGGAATGGCTTCCCAGTGCCAGAGGGCAGGGCTGGATGGGATCTGGGGAAGGAATCGTTCCCTGGGAGGGTGGGGAGGGGCTGGGCTGGAATTGCCAGAGCAGCTGTGGCTGCCCCTGGATCCCTGGCAGTGCCCAAGGCCAGGCTGGACACTGGGGCTGGAGCAGCCTGGGACGGTGGGAGGTGGGATGCGATTTGAGGTCCCTCCCAACCCAAACCACTCTGGGATTCTGTGGTTTAGAAACGGAGCTGTGGAGGTACCAGGGAATCCAGGGCTGGGAGGAGGTGGTTGCCTTCAAGAACTTCCCAGCCCTGGAAATGAGAACAGAGGTGGGAGGGGATTCTTTAGGACAGCTCGGAGACAAGGCCAGGGCCACTGTCACCCCCGGGCTCAGCACTCCCCTGCCCTGCCGGGGCCACTCCTCCCACCCGGCAGTGCCACAGAGGAGCAGCAATCCTGCCAAAGCCTAAATAGAGGCATTTCTGGGGAACTGGAGGGGAAAACAACACCCCAGACAGCGTTTGTGGAGTCCATAAATCCACGTGCTGATAAATTACCTCGGAAAGTGCCTCGCACAGACACAGAATCCCGATCCGCAGGGGCAGCTGATGGTAATGACTGCACAGGTTGTTGCTGCCGGAGCACAACCAGTCTATTTTTCTCTTTTATGACTCTCCATTCTCAGGAATGCATCCATCAGGAAAAGAACTCCTGTTTAACGCTGGGTTTCTCTGGTGGGCAGCCAAGTGGCAGTGCCACGCTGGCCGTGCCTGCGGCTCGGGAGCTGAGCTCGAGATTAGCAACAGCTCCGCTGCTCTGTCTCCTCCTCCCTGCCGGGCTCTGGACAAGCTGCCACTCACTCATTCATTCCCTCATTCCCATTTGGTGCTCACGGGGTGACAAATCCCCTCCCGCTGCCTCTCGCCGCAGGAATTAGCAGAGCAACCTCCTGCTCCCTGTCTGTGCTCCTCTCCGAGGTCGGGGGAGGTGATTAAACGGGAGCTGAGCAGTGGCCTCTGATCGTTCAGACCTTCTGCCCCTGCTCCGGGGGATTTCTGCCAGCCACATCTGTGGGGATCAGGAGGAATGTTGGCATCACTGCTGCCTTCACCGCTGCTTTGCTTAATTACCAGCTCTCGTTTTGGACTGGTCTGCACAAAAAGCTCCCTGAAATGGTGTTTAAAACCCAGGAGAGTTGTTCAGCAGCAGGGGGTGATGTCCAGAGGCACTGAGGAGAGAGCCCTGGTGGGCTGTTCATCAGCCTGCTGTGCCAGCGCTGTGTTATGGATGGGTTTTGGATGGATTGCAGATGGAGTTTGGGTATATTTTGGATGCATTTTGGATGCATTTTGCATGCTGATTCATCACCCCCCAGGCAGGGACCGGCAAGGCCACCCTGCTGAAGCCCAACTCGAGCAGCAGCGTGACAGAAACCCCTCCAGCCCAGTGGCCTCCCCAGCCCTGACAGGTGAGAGAAGTAAGGAGCTGGAGGGGCAGCTCCAGCTGCTGAGCACATCCAAAACTCATCCCCAAATTTGCTCTAACAAATCACAGAATGGTTTGGGTTGGAGGGGACCTCAAAGCCCATCCCATCCCACCCCTGCCATGGCAGGGACACCTCCCACTGTCCCAGGCTGCTCCAGCCCCAATGTCCAGCCTGGCCTTGGGCACTGCCAGGGATCCAGGGGCAGCCACAGCTGCTCTGGGCACAGTCCCAGTGCCTCCCCACCCTCACAGTAAATGATGAGTTTACTTTTCCTTTCATGGATTTTTCAGTGGTATTTGGTATTTTTCTCCTTCCCCTCCTGCTGTCTGCTCACCTGTATAATTTTTTTGCAGCTCTGGGAGGGCTGTGAGGAGCAGATGTTTTGCAGAGGAAAGCTGTGACTCGCCTGGACACAGAGGTGAGGAGCTGGGGATGATGATGTGGATCATTATCAGGAGGCTCGGAGGAGAATAATGGGAGCTGACAGTGGTGGATTGGAGAAGATGTTTACAAGATAAATAACAGCAGCAATTTCATTGGAACCACTGAGTTAGAAATAAGAACAGGGATATTTTTCCAGCCAGGAGATGACACATTTTATGTTGGCTCCCAGTTCCACGTGCACGTGGCCCAGCACAGGGCTGGGGCTCTCTCTGTTCTATTTCATTCCCAAGCCAAGAGGAACATTGGGATGAGCTCCTGCTGCTGCTGCTGCCCCTCAGGTGAGGGAGACAAACCCAGCTCAGCCCGTGGAGCTGCAGGTCCTGCTCAGCACTTGGACAACAAACAGAGCTCTGCTGCCGGCTCAGGTGTGCCCTGGCTCCGTGCTCCAGCCGAGGTTTTATTAAATCCCAGCTGTGGGACAAAGTGAAATCCCAGCCCAGAGCTGAATTCTCTGTTCCACAAAGGTCACAACCTCGGGCTGTTCTTTTATTATCGTTGTTGTTGCCGCTTCTCCACTCTCTGGAGCCGCAGTCAGTGACCCACCATCCCTTGTACAAACTCCCCTCTGCTGCTCGGGCTGACACAGGACTGAGCCCTCTGGGCCTCCCGATCTCTGAACCATCCTTGCTCTGCCTGCAACCTTCTCCTCCTCCCAGAACATCGCTGTGGGATCAGCGCACAAGTCAAAGATTGTTGAAATGCAGGAACGAGTGGTTTATCCGCTGCTGCTGCAGCCTGTCCTGGAGGAGCAATGATTGAAAATGCAGCTTTAACGTGGCTTTAAATGAGTTTTATGTTGGACTGAACCGACTTTGTGTGGCCTTGCATTGATCCTGGACAAGAAAGGAGCAAAAATTCTAAAAATTCTAATTAAAATCCCAATTCCCAGTCAGGGAATCACGGAATGGTTTGCGTGGGAAGGGGCCTTAAATCCCACCCAGTGCCACCCCTGCCATGGCAGGGACACCTCCCACTGCCCCAGGCTGCTCCAGCCCCAGTGTCCAGCCTGGCCTTGGGCACTGCCAGGGATCCAGGGGCAGCCACAGCTGCTCTGGCAATTCCAGCCCAGCCCCTCCCCACCCTCCCAGGGAACAATTCCTGCCCAAGATCCCACCCAGCCCTGCCCTCTGTCTATTCATTGTGTTTATTAATTTATTATTTATTATGAGGAAAGATCTGATAAAAGGCAAAGAGCTGCGAACACCCAGTGCAGTTCCTGGCTGGAAATGGGCTCAGACCCCTCGAGCTGCTGCTCTCCCTCCCAGCTGGGGGTTGGACCATGTCCCTCGGGAGCTGGCTGGGAATTATTTGCCTGGTTGGAGACAGCCCTGGTGCAGCTCCCGCTGCTGTGAAGCAGGACCTGAACAAGGTGTCAGAGACAGCTCCTCTGGCTGGAAAATCCCTGAGGTGGAACAGAGCTGACAAACTCTGCGGCAGCTCCGTGCCAAGCAGGATGGGGTCCTTGTGCTGGGGGAGCAGGAACCCAGGGGATGAGCCGAGGGGGAAATTCCTCTGGACGTGTCTGAGGAGCCACAGCACAGCTGCAGCTTCAGCTGCAATAAAAATAAATTGACATTCTCTCCATGGCTCAGGTCCTTGTGAGCCGAGCTGGGAACACCCAGAGGCTCCCCTTGCCAGGCACCACGGAATGGCCCCTCTGGAAAGGTGAATGACACAGAACCCCAGGATTAACGGGGTTGGGAAGGACCTTTGGGATCATCGAGTCCAACCTGTGACCCCACACCCCCCTGGTCACCTGCCCATGGCACCGAGTGCCACCTCCAGGCCTTCCTTAAACACCTCCAGGGATGGGGACTCCAAACCTCCCTGGGCAGCCCCTTCCAACGCCCAACCACCCTTTTCATGGAGAAGTTCTTCCCAATCTCCAGCCTAACCCTCCCCTGGTGCAGCCTCTCACACCCCCGTGTCCTGAGCCCAACTCCTGAATTAATCCAGACCCCCTGGCAGCTCCCGTTTCGTTCTGGGCTGGGTTGTTGGTGTTTTGCAGCCCCTGGTGACATCCTGAGCAGAGCTGGGGACTCGTCCTGCTGCTCTGCCCCTTCGCTGCTGGGAAATAAAGCTGAGCCTGAGCCTGAGCCTGAGCCTGAGCCTGAGCCTGAGCCTGGGCCTGAGCCTGAGCCTGAGCCTGTCCCAGGAGCTCTGCTCTTTGTGGAGATGGGAGAGGTTGGGATGTGAAGCCAGAGGGAAATGTCTCTGTCCAACAACCACCCAGAGGTCCCTCACAATTTTATCCCTGGAATTCATCAGCTCCTCCAGGCACAGCTGCTGTCAGTGAACAGGGACGGTGCTGTGGGGGACAGGCAGAGAATCCCAGACTGGGCTGGGTGGGAAGGGACCTTAAATCCCACCCAGTGCCACCCCTGCCATGGCAGGGCCACCTCCCGCTGTCCCAGGCTGCTCCAGCCTGGCCTTGGGCACTGCCAGGGATGGGGCAGCCACAACTTCCCTGTGCCGGGGCCTCCCCACCCTCGCAGGGAACAATTCCTCCCCAAAATCCCATCCGTCCCTGCCCTCCTTCAGCTTCAGCCACACCCATTTCAGTTCCTGGAGAGCAGCACCGGTGCCTCACAGGCATGGATTTGGTCCTTGGAAGGAAGGAAATAGGAAGGAAGGAGAGGAGAAAGTTTGGAAAGCATTTTGGGGGAAATAGGGACACACGGGAAAAGGAAGGACCAAAATCGTGTCTTTCTTCCTGCACCTTCCCCACGTGTTTTTCCACAGCTTTTCCTGTTTCTCCTTTAACATTTTAATTAAAAGCATCATCAAATCATAACAACGAGATGATGAGTGTGTTTGTGGCTGACTTGAAACAACTCCATCCCCAGCTGATAAACTCCAGCTGAACATCCCAGCACCGCCTTTTAGGATTTATTTTGTCTATGATGTGGTTATTGCAGCCCATAAACAAGAAGCATCCTCAAGTTCCCATTACAATAAAACTGTTACAATGCACTGCTTTTTATGTAGGAATTAGGGAATGTGCTTTTGCATGACTGAAAATTTATGTATTTACTTCACACATTTATATGGAGATTCATTTACAGGAATTTTTAAGTGCAAAACTGCTGCGCTTGGGGTTTGTGAGCACAGGGCCCTGGGCTGGGCAGGGAAATGAAAAATGTGCTCCAGAATCCTTGAGGAAGAGAATTACAGGGGAAATTATTGTTTCCTGGATAAACAGGGATTTCTTCCATCCAAAAATTCCTGCCTTGCACTGAACAAGAGTGGAGGAAAAGCAGGAGATGTCCTGTTAGTAACAGAGTTTGGGTACGTGGATATGCTGAATGGATCCCCACCTGCAGAGCGGCACCAGCTCTGGGAATTCCAACATCCAAAGGACCTGGAGCTGCTGGAGAGAGCCCCGAGGAGACCCCGGAGCTGCTCCAGGATTCTGGAGCCCCTCTGGAGCCAGGCTGGGAGAGCTGGGGGGGCTCACCTGGAGAGGAGAAGGCTCCAGGGAGAGCTCCGAGCCCCTTGCAGGGCCTGAAGGGGCTCCAGGAGAGCTGCAGAGGGGCTGGGGACAAGGCCTGCAGGGACAGGACCCAGGGAATGGCTTCCCAGCACCGAACGCTGCCCAGGCCCTGCTCCGGCGTTCCGAGGGCAGAGGCAGGGCCAGCAGCTGCAGATGAATCACGGGGGGCGGGACGGTATCGCCATGGGGGATGATGGAGAGCTCCACACTGATTTATCCCCTGGTGATCCATCTCCCCTGCCCCGCTCCCCAGCCCATAAATCCCTGGAGCCATCCAACAGGACCCGGAGCTTCCCTCTCCAAGTCGCCCACGGCTGCTCAGGGCCCATCCAGCTCCGGGATCGGGCAGGGAATGAGCAGAGATCTGGAGCAGCCTCCTCCTCCTCCCTCCCACCACACCTGCAGGCTCTTTTCCCCAGCCTCCCCTGCCCACACCAGGTTTGGTGCAGGGATGGAGCCAGGAACTGCAGGAGTCCAGCTCCAGGGAGAGGGAAGTTCCAGTTTTTATTGTTCTGGTGATACAGGAGGGAAGGAATGACCCAGGGAAGGCCCAGGGCAGCAGGAACGTGCAGGGGGGGTTATCCAGGAACACTGGCACTGTCCCCTTCCCTTCCTGCCTCACTCCCATCAGCCGAGGAGTTCCCTGCTCCGGCCCAAAGCACAGCCCAGCCTGCCCGGATGGACCAAACCCAGCCCTCTGAGGGGGCCCTCGGCACCGAGCTATGGGTTTGTGTTGGGGTGTGCAAACGCGAGCTCAGCACCGCCAGTCCTTCGTGAGGCCGGAGGGGAGGGATCAGCTCCCCCAGCACGAGCTGCTGCCACTTCAGCCAAGCTCAGCTGGGGCAGAATCACCTCCCTTGGAAGGGGCCACTGACTGATGGACGAGGTGGGACTGGTCACAGCTTGGACCTGATGATCCTGGAGGTCTTTTCCACCCTCAGATGTTCTGTGGTTCTGTGGCTCCAGAGGAGTCTCTGGCAGACAGAGCTGCACATCCCTGTTCAGCATCTGAAATGAGATTAATTCAGTTTATTTTCCAAGTGCTTTGCTGGACCTCACTTCAATGTTCTACCAGTGCTTGTCAGGGAGAATAAAAACCCTCCCAGGGAGCTCGGCACCTGCTCAGGGTGGGAGAGGGATCATCAGTTCCTGGCCTTGAAGGCAGCCCTGGAAGGAGCTCCCAGCTGCCTCCTCGGGCTCCCCCATGAACGAAGGGTAAATGACACTCAGAGAGATGCTGTGAGCCTTGGCTCCATCCTTGGGAACCGGATATTCCTCATGTTTTCGTGGATTCACATATCCGGGTCTCTCAGCACTGGTCATAGGTTGGACTGCATGAACTCAAAGGTCTTTTCCAGCCGAGTTCATTCTGCGATTCTGTGATCCCAGAAGAAAATCCAACTGTTGCTGCAGAGACTCCGGAATTTTCCAAGGGACACGAAAGGGTTGTGCCTTCAACAGAGCCATCCATCACCGTGGGTACAGCACGGGGGGACTCTTGTCAGCTCTCATTAATCTGAAAAATAAAAACGAAGCTTTGAAAACATTGGGGGAAATATGAATCAAATAATCACTGGAAAATGCGCAGCACAATAAATCCAAAGCGTTTGTCTGAGGAGGGGATTTGGGCAGTTTGAGTGATCGGCTGCACATCTGCAGATCATAAAACCCAGGAACAACTGCGGGAACAAGCACTGAGCCTGAGCGGCGCGGCTGAGGGGGCAGCGACAGGGACAAAGGCTGCTGGGTGTTCTGTCTGGGGTGGCACAGGCACACGGGACGGGGCAGCGAGGTGGGCAGGGAGCACGCTGAGGGCGTGTGCCAAATCCTTGGGAAACAGACTGGAATCGCCCCGTGCCAGCTCGGATGTGCCCAGGCACCCCTTGCTCTGTCCTCTGCCTCCCCCAGACCCTCCCTGGGCCTTACAAAGTACCACAAGGGAACCTTGTGAAAACACTTCTCTCTTTCTT
>VZRR01005658.1:0-31839 GCA_013398015.1 Oreocharis arfaki | reverse complement strand
CGGGGCGGTGCGGAGCGGTGCGGAGCTGGGCGAGGCTCCGGCGCGGCCCCGAGCAGCCGCATCCCGCCCCCGCCCCCCCGCTCCCGGTCGGGATTTTCCAACGGCGCCGCCGCCGTTAGAGGGCGGCACCGGGGGCTCCCCGCGCCCCCCCCGAGCCCCCCCCGGCTGTGCCGGGCGCTGGGAGACGGGACCCTCAAGGAGGGCTCCGTTCCCCTCCATCCGCCTCTTTTCCAGCCTCCGCAAAAACGCCGGGATCTGCCCCGGCCCCGTGTCCCGGAGCGCACCTGCCGCTCCCGAGGGCACCGGTCCCTCCAGACCGAACCGGTCCCTGCAAACCGAACCGGCCCTTCCAGACCGAACCTGTCCCCTCAGACCGAACCGGTCCCTCCAGATCGAACCGGGCTCCCCGACCGAACCTTTTCCCCCCCCCGAGCCGCCCGGCGCCGTCCCCGTGTCCTTGGGGACCCGCCCGGGTTGCGGCAGCAGCGGCTGAGCCCCGGTGTCCCCCCCGCGATGAGCGGGACCCTCACGATGACCCCTCTGCAGCCGATCCCGACCGTGACCGTGGTTTCTGCCATGTGCCCAGGGCGCTGTCACCCACCAAGGCCACTGTCACCCACCGAGGTCACCGTCACCCACCGGGGTCACCGTCACCCACCGAGGCCACCGTCACCCACCGGGGTCACCGTCACCCACCGGGGTCACCGTCAGCCCCCTCCCGGCATCGCCTTTCCCGAGTCTCCTGGGGCTGAGGGTCTCCAACCGGCCCCAGATGGGCACAGTGACCCCAGCCCTGTCCCCGTGCCACCAGCCAGGGTGGGACGAGGATTCCCAAGGTCACGTTGCTGGAACAAAAAGGGTCCCAGTGCCAGGGAACCTTCCCTAAAGAACAAACGGCTCCAGCACCACCGGGAGGGGGAATGGGATACAGGGAGGGGTGAGACTCAAAGGGCTGGAGCTGGACCCCGAGGGACCCCTGGGGGATCTCCAAGGGACCCCGGCCAGCAGCAGGGACAAGCCAGGGCCACCCTGGGGACAAACGGTCCCACCACCCATGGCTCCACCGCGGGGCTTGGCTCAGGTGATGAGCACGGGGCTCACTGGGCTCAGCTCAAGGACAAACCGGATCATCCACCCGAGATCAGCTCCTCTCATCGTCTCTCCCATCACCCCCCTCATCCCTCAGGGCATCCAGTCCCAAAACGCATCCCTCTCTCCCAGCCTGAGCTGCAAACCCCCAGTTCACCCCCTACCTGCTGCCACTCTCTGATCCCAGTCACCAAAATCCTCTGGGATCCCCGAATTAAGGATGAGAAAATACAGGTTTGGGGGCTTGACATCCCGTGCTGGGCCTTGGCAGCTCCTCCTGGGACAGAGGCTGGTTCTGAGCCACCCACACCCCACCTTCCTTCCCGCAATTCCCCATTTCCCCATTCCCAGTGTTTATATTAACAAATAAAGTCAAATAGATGGAAATGCTGTAAATATTAAAGTGCCATTTCCCACCTCCCAGCGAAGAGCAAGGAATTTCACCCATTCACTAAACCCACACGGAGACGAGCTGTTTGCTGCAGGTGCCAATGAAAAGCAGTGCCAAAAAACCTGGGAATACTGGGGAAAACATCCAATCACGGTGGAGTGACGGGTTTAGCACACCCCAGCCCCCCGCCCTGGGAACGGAGAGGCAGGAGACAGACGGATCCAGGCGGAATTTCTTTATTTACACTGGCCGAGGCTCCCTCCCGCAGTTACTTGAGCGGGATGAAGCGGGAGGAGTGGGTGGCACCGATGCCAGGCCGGCCGTGCTTCACCGGCTTGTACGTGATGGAAAACTCGCCCAGGTAGTGGCCGATCATCTCGGGCTGCAAGAGGAGAGAATCGTGCTGAGGACAGCGCCAGGGGGCACGGGCACATCCCCCTCCCATGCCCATCCCAGCGCTGGCAGGAGCCTGGCACAGCCGGTTATTCCGGCTGGGATCCTCCCACAGTGCCAGGATGTGGAACCAGAGGGGCTCCCCCCAGCTCAGCCCCTCCCAGGAGAGGTGGCACAGGAGCCACAGGGGCATTTGTGCCCTTCCAGGTAGGATTCAATGCCAGGTAGGAGCAGGAAATGGCATTTAATCCTACTGCTGGTATCAAGTGACATCACCCCGTGGGTTATTCCACTCCTGGGAAAGCTCAGGGATCTGTTTCATCCCAAAGCGGTGCTGGCAGGCTGGCAGCCAGGGCTGAGCACATGGAGNAAAGCTCAGGGATCTGTTTCATCCCGAAGTGGTGCAGCAGGCTGGGAGTCAAGGCTGAGCACATGGATCCCATGACAGCTATTCCAGTGCTTCAGAGCCACACTGAGACCCCTCTGTGAGCTGCCCCTCAGTGGGATGTCACTCTAGGTGTCCCTCTGAGCCAGCCTTGCTCCAAGGAGGAGCCTGGAGCCCCCAGGATGTCACTCCAGGTGTCCCTCTGAGCCAGCCCCACTCCACGGAGGAGCCTGGACCCCTCCCAGACACAGGGAACGAGTAAGATTTACAAAGAGAGTTGGAAGCGAACACCCAGACGGTGAGTTCAGCGCGGGAGCCGCGTGCCAGGCCCCAGCTCACCTTGATCTCCACCTGGTTGAAGGTCTTGCCGTTGTAGACGCCCACCATGCTGCCCACCATCTCGGGCAGGATGATCATGTCCCTCAGGTGGGTCTTCACCACCTCGGGCTTCTCCATGGGCGGCGCCTCCTTCTTGGCCTTGCGCAGGCGCTTGAGCAGCGAGTGCTGCTTGCGGCGCAGGCCCCGGTTCAGGCGCCGCCGCTGCCGCGCGCTGTACAACTGCATCAGCTGCTCGCTGCCAAACGGGGACAGGGACGGCTCAGGGGACACCCCAGGGACCCCAAAGCCAGCCTGGGGAACTCACAGAGATCCCCCCAGCCACAGAGGTAACCGGAGAGAGCCTGGGGTACAGGCTAGACATCCAGGGATCCTAAACTGAGTCTGGGGAACAATCCAGGGACAGCCCCAGGGACCCCAAACTGAGCCTGGGGACTGGCCTGGGGTGACCCCTCAGGGCCCCACGGCCACGGTGTTACCCTGACTCAGGCAGGGGTACAGCCCCAAGAGACCCAGGGATCCCGAACTGAGCCTGGGGAACAGCCCAGGGACACCCCAAGAGACCCCACATTCACAGAGTTACCCACACTGAGCCTGGGGTACAGCCTCGGGGGACCCCCAGGCACCCAAAATTGAGCTTAGGGAACTCCCAGAGACCCCATAGCTACAGAGTTGCCCAAACTGAGCCTGGGGTACAGCCCCTAGAGACCCCCCCAGGGCCCCACACCCAGAGTGTTATCCAGACTGAGCCTGGGGACACCCCCAGGGATCCCAAACTGAGCTTGGGGTATGTCCTGGAAAGACCCCCAGGGGTCCCACAGCCAGTGCTACCCAGAGTAAGGCACGGGGAGACCCCCAAAGGTCAAGCTGAGCCATGGGAATGGTCTGGGGAGACCTCGAGGATCCCAAATAGGGCGTGGAGAGACCCCAAACCCATTGTGTTACCCAGACTGAGGTTGGGGCAGTCTAGGGAGACCCCAAACTAACAGTGTCACCCGAACTGAGGCCGGAGCCCGGCCTCGAGGAGCTCCAGGGACCCCACACCCACAGCATCACCCGAACTGAGCGTGGAGCAGGGCCGCGGGACCCCACACCGCCGGTGTCACCCACTGAGAGACTCCGAACAGCCCAAAAAGCAGCTGCAGAACACCCAACCCCCCGTTATCGCCGGTATTCGAACACAACCTGAGCATGGGGGCAGGACCAGCCCCCCGACCCCCAAACCGCAGCCCGGGGGGCTCCCCGGTGCCAGCCCTTACTAGGACATGTCGAGCAGCTGGTCCAGGTCCACCCCGCGGTAGGTGAATTTCCGGAAGGTTCGCTTCTTCTTCTGCTCCACCTCCGCCTGCAGCGGGAGAGGGGGGTCAGGTCAGGGGGTCGCGGCCGCCCAGGAGGGGGATCAGGGGATTCAAGGCCGCCCCGCCCCGCCCCGCACACGGGAAGGCCGCGGCCCCACCGAGCTCCGCGGGGCGCCCAGGCCGCTCCCTCCCCTCAGCCCCGCTCCCGCCGCGCTGGGCCCGGTCCGGCCGGGGCACCCACTATCCCGGTAGCGCCCAGGGGAGACCCATCCTCCACCCCCCCGCGGGAAGCCCCGAGCCCCGGGCGGCGCCGCGGCGGCGGGTGGGACTCGGAAGGCGGCGGATGGGACTCGGAAGGCGGCGGATGGGGCCCGATGGCGCCGGCGGGGCCTTCCCCGCACCCACCATCTTGGCCGCGGCCGCTCGGAAAGGCCGCGCTCGCGCCGGAAGCGGCGGATCTCGCGAGAGCGGCGGGGGCGGAACGCGCGGGGAAGCCGCGCCCGCGAGGCGCTTCCGCCCTCACTCCCTTAAAGGGGCCGCGCCCGGGGACACCCTGGGGACACCCCGGGTACCTGTGTGAGGGACGGAGCCTCCTCTTCTCCGCCCCGAACCTGCTCCTCGCGATCCAGGGAAAGCTCAGGTTCCAGTGAAACCGCTCCTTCCCGCTGGCCCAAGGTGGCGCCCAGCAGTGACAGGTCCCAGTCACCTGGACGGCACCGCCTCACGGACAGCCCGGACCTCGCAGCCACTCCGGGCCAGCTCTGAGCATCCCTCGCCCTCTTGGAAGCCACCTTCGTCTTTCACCCGTGGACCTTCATCTTCCCACGGGAGGCAGCAGCTCTTGCGGCTCGGGCTGTAGGCGGAGGGTTGAAGTGAGGACGCGCGCCAGGCGTGGCCGAGCAGAACCGGCTCGTTCGGCACAGGCTGGTCCGGTTTGGCCCCCGGCAGGAGGTTCCAGCAGATCTAACGGCCCACACGGACCTGGAAGAGCTGGTTCTGTGCAGAAGGGATCCAAATCCAAACGCTTTTGTCCCAGAAGAGGGTAAAGACGTTGGGTCTCCTCCATTGCACGTGTCCCTGAGGCTCCGGGGTGGTGCGGTTCCATTTCCACCGCGTTTCACACAACCTGAGGGAGTGGAGGCGGTCTCGAAGTGACCCCTGCACAAACATCGCTGGAGCTGCGCCTGGTCCAGCAGGAATTTTGAGCTCATGGATGTAACAGAGCGAGGAGCAGAGCCACAAGGATTCGAGCCCGGAGGATTCACAGCGAGCGGGACCAGATCCACACAGAACACCAAACACGCTCTGAACTGATCCAAGTCCTGCCAGGAGCGACCGAGTGACTTCCGCGTCACGGACACATCCCAACATCCCCAATTCCACCTCGTGTGAGCCATGCCACCTCATTAACAGTGATTAATCACATCGGAGAGGGCTAATGAGCACAGACACAGCCCCTGGAAAAGGATCAGTGGGCAGCATTTGGAGCTGTCCTTGAGCCAAGGGATGCTTCCACCTCAGACAGATCCTTGCCCACAGCTCAGTGCCACATTTCAGAGCCAAACCCTGGGGTCATATTCCAGAAGATGTAAGGCAAAGTTACTGATATCTACTGAAGATGCTGATAAATCCATAAATTACCCAATTTCCTGCACTGCCTTGAGGTGAAGGGTGAAGAGCAGCATTTGTGTCGCTGCCGCCATCACGTGTGACCCAACATGGGGACAGGCCAAGGCGTTCCGGAGCCCTTCACCAGGACAGATCCCGTTCAGGTTGGAACCTTTCAGCAGCTCAGATGTGATCCAGATCAGAGCCCTTCATCAAGTCGGATCTGATCCAAGTCAGAGCTCTTCACCACATGAGGTCAGATCCAAGCCAGAGCAAAGCCCTTCACCAGGATGGATGCAATCCAGGTTGGAGGATCTTTCACCTGGTTGAACCTACTCCAAGTGTGAGCACCTTCAGCACACCAGGTTGGATCAAAGCCCTTCACTGGGATGGATCTAGTGCAGGGTGGAGCCCTTCACCAGGCTGGATCCATTCCAGGTTGGAGGATCCTTCCCAGGTCAGAGCCCATCCAGGCAGGAGCGGCTCCCTGGCTGTGCCACCCGGTGGGGCAGGACACACACGGTGACACCACAGTGGCACAGCAAAGCCGCCCCGGAGGGAAGGAGACCCCCAGGGTTGCCAGGGGACTTCTCTGCAAAACCCACACTCACAAAAGCAAAAAAAAACCCCAGAAAAATGGAGACAGGCTGGTATTTCTAATCCAAAGGTTCTTGTCTTTATTCAAACCAGGGCTCAGCACTGCTCAGTGCCAAACGCACCAAAACCTTTTTGCCTGAGGGAAATCTACATCTCGACAAGGCCTCCGGAGCCCCGCGGCATCGCGAGGGGTGGGAAGCACGGAGCCCAGAGCCGCCGGCGCTCCCCAAGTGCCTCTGTGCGTCCGCAGCTCCTGCGCCTGCCCTGGCCCAGCTCTGCCCCCCAGAACAAACAGCAAAATACACTCAGTAGGTTTCTGTCAACTCCCAGAGTTTCGGAACCCTCCGCCCCAGCGCTGCCGTGGGGAGGGAGGGAGGGAGGGGCTGCAGCTCTTCCCCCACCTCCGACAGCGCTCACGGAAACCCTGTTTTAAATTAAAAAATAAGCCAGCATACATAGTAGAAAATTTCTCTTAAAAATTTCACAATCTGTAAATGTATATATTTTTTTTTTCTTTTAAACATAAAAGTTTACAATATACGGTAAAACAAAGGCTCAGGAAAAATAATTTCAAAAAAAAGAAACCTGAAGTTTTGAATTAAAGCTGAAGACATTTTTAAAACCCTGTAATTTGAACCAGTGACATTTTCTTTATTTGTGCTGATGGGTTAGAGAAAGGAAAATCTTTAAAAACTGCAGTCCAAACACCCACAGCTCTGCCTTCAGAAGCCATCTGCCCCCACCCCCCCCCCGAAAAAAATTGTTGTTAGGTTTTTCTTCCATCAAGTAATGTGATTGTCACAAGTTCAGAAGTCTGGGATCCCGGGGGTTCAGCTGGTCCCAGAGATCCCTGTGGACAGCACTCCCTGATTGCCAGCCCAGGCTAGCGCCGGTAGGGATGGAATCCTTGCACGTTGTGGTTCTGTCCCCGGCCAAAGCCGCTGCCTCCGGCCGGGGGGCCGCTGGATGGCTGCACCGAGGGGCCTCCGTAGGGAGGGGGCTGCTGGCTGGGATCAGAGAAACCTTGTCCAAACCCACTCAAGTCTTGTCCATACCCTGGGGAGAAGGGAAAGGCACAGGATGAGCTTCCAGGGGCGGCCACAGGCGTGAATCCCGCGCCTGACGCTGCTCCCTCCCGGGAACGCACCCCAGAACAACACCCGGGGGAAGCAGCAGCTCTGGATTCCTGCAGGGACTTACCTTCCTCACAAGGAAAAGGGCAAAAAGCAGAAGGGAACGGGTGTGCAGGAAGGGGGGGCTGTGTTTGGGGTAACCCCAGCCAGGCTGGCAGTTCAACCATCTGCTCACAGGTTTGGGGTGGCTCATGGGGGTGCTTGGGAGCAGTGTCATTTTGGATTGGGTCTTTTATTGGCTAAAAGTTGTCAGACCCAGATAAGAGATGTAGCCAGGAAGTTTTCCCTGAAATTTCCCTGAAATCTCAGCCTGAGGGTACAGTTGTAAGATTTGGGCTTTGCCCACTCAGTTCCATCACCTGGACACTCACAAACCTTCCTGCACTGCACAGACAGTTTTAAATTCCCTTTCAAAACACACATAAATATTGGGACCCGCACCACAGACTGCTCTGGAGTGAGCAGAATTTAGGGACAGGGAGAAAAACAGGGGTTTTCTTTCCAAGAGAAAAGACTGGCTGGAATTCCTGCTACCAACACAAAATTTACGACTTGATGTAAATTAAGACAGAGAAATTGAGAAATTTCATTCAAATTCCCGTAATTAAATATGACTCTTAATCCTGGCATCAGTGCCAGCTCCTGCTCTGCAAGATGCTATTAAGGCTCCTAATTACCAAGAGCATTTCTGCAGTGCTGCCTCTCTCTGTGCAGGCTTAGAGCAGGTTTAACTCTCTTAATCCCAAACAAAGTCTCTTAGCACGTCTTCAGCAGTTCAATTTCGAGCTCTGCCTGTCCCTCAGGACTTGCTGGCACTAATGAGCACTAAAACACAGCGAGCTCGGGCTGTGAGAGCTCCAAATGCTCCTGCTGGCATTTGTTCAGACACAGATAAGCAGGAGCCCAAAACTACAACGGAATGGTTTGCCAAGGGGTGAGGCTGGGAGTGGAAAAACACAAAGCTCGAGTCGCTCTCCCTGCACACGGTGGTGCAAACCACAGCTCATCACAGGGCTCGAGTTGTTGATGACAAAGGAAATTCACAGCCCACACTTGCACAGCCACTCAGGACTCTCTGCCTTCCCTGCCTGCCACCCTTGGGTTTGCTCCAGCCCCTGTGCTCCCCCTGGGGCTGTGCCAGTTGTATGGTTTGAGTGTCTGGCTCCGGAATCCGAGCCTGGATTGATCAGTGGGATAAAGCCTGGCCAGGCTTTGGGGTGAACAGTGGCAGGCACAGCTCAGCTGTGGGGTTTCACCCCCAGCCAGCTGGCACAGCTGAAGAGCTGCACTGCCCTGACACAAAACCCCACCATCAGAGCCTCGTTCCTGCCTCTCACCCTCTCCAACAGCCCCAAGGAACGCCAGGGAATTTTCCCAGGAGCTGCCTGAGGCTCCTCCTCCCTGCTCAGCCTGACCTTGGCAGTGCAGACAAAGCTTTGGGGTGTGGCCTGAAGGGTCTGGAGCAGAGAAACCCATCCTAGTGAGAGCTGAGGGGACTGCAAGGACAAGCCTCAAGAGCGCCCTGCACGGAGATAATGAATTTTTAATTATTTTAAATTAATGTAATTAATTAATTTAATTTTGCAGGGTGAGTGTTAGTGCTGACACTCATCCCAAGTGCACACACAGCAGGATTTAGGACACTGCCCAGCCTGGGTAAACCTTACAGTGCCTTACACTGATCAGGGAACTCTGTGGCTCTGTAAAACCCACAAGCTGTACACATTTATGTAAATATATGCAAATCAGGGACACTTCTAGGGATGGGGCAGCCACAGCTTCTCTGGAAAACCTGTGCAAGGGCCTCACCACCCTCACAGTGAAGAATTTTTTCCTAATACCCACTCTAAACCTGCTCTTTTCCAGTTTGAAGCCATTCCCCTTGTCCTGTCGCTACAGCTCCAGATGAAGAGTCCTTCTCCATCGAATTCTTCCTAAACTTCCAACATATCACAAATTTGGCTCCCCACTGGCTGTGCAGGATTTATGCTTTATTTAGTAGGATCCAACCCCCTCCAAAAAGAGTCTGCAAAGAGCCAAGTTCTGGCAGAACAAGAAAAACTTCCTCAAGTCACAAGGGCAAAACTATCCGTGAAATCAACTGTGTTTGTAAGAAACAAATGAAAAAAACATGCCAAACTCATCAACATCAGAACCTGCTGCTTTACAAACACATCTCAAAGGCTCATCTTCCTTCAGAGGCTGCTTTACATTGCTGCAACTATGAATATTATCTATTTAAATCAATTTTGTGAAGTTTTCATCTCACAGCAGTTTCTGCAGGAACTTGAGACAGCACTACCACACGGAGAACGTGTTCCAGCAGGGAACAGCCCGAATCCACGGGGCTGCTGCATGAAAAATCCCCTTCAGAAGTAAAAGCTGACCAATTACAATCCCTTAAAAAAATCCCCATTAGTACAGAGCTCTTTGGAGAGATCTCTGTAGAGATCTTCGGAGAGCACTGCTCGAAAATAGGGCTGAGAAGAGCAAGATGAGAATGAGAATTCCCTCTGAGCTCCCACAGGGAGCAGCAGCAGCAATTTTACTCTGGAGCACAGGCACTTGATGAGCAATTTTAAGAAGAATTTATTTTTTGTAGTACTGTCTGCCTGGTTTAAAACTTGTTACCTCAGTGCCTTCTACCTCAAAGTTACCTACAGAGCACAACAAAGCTTTGCACAGAACTACACCTCCAGAGAGAGGGGGAAGGAACAGGAAAAGGGAGGAAAAGGCACTGGCTTGGATCCTTACACGTGCACTGCCTGTCTCTCCATGCTGCTCTTACTCTTGAAGTCTGTTCTCTAAAGTCTGAAGACACAAGAAAAGTTCACTACAAGCTCTGGGAAGCTCTTGGAGTGGAAAGTTTTAGATACAAGTTCGGGGAGAGTGGAAAGCAGGAATTCATCCTGGCAGTGCACAAGCCCCTGAAGGTTATTTTACAGCACAAAAGCAACACTTTAGGGCTCAGAAAACTCCCTCTGGCTAGAATACTGCATGATTTAAGGGTGGCTTGAGCTGGTGGGAGCATTCCCATCCTGGAGAAGCGCCCGCAGCAAACTGTGTCCAACACTCTGTAGCCAAGACTTAAAGGGAAAGAGGATAAAGTTCCAGCAGTTACTCACCAAACTGACTATAAGGGAATTCTGGCTGAGCAGTCGGGGGTTTGCTCATGTCCTGAGTTGCCTGAGATGGTGGTGGAGGTGGAGGAAAAGCGAGTGGTGCTGCCCCTGGAGTGGCAGGTGGAGGGGGGACTCCAGGAGGGGCAAACTGGTCAGGTGGAGGAGGTGGAGCACCATAACCAAAACCTGAAAGGAAAGAACAGGTGAGCACCAACGTCCTGCTTGGCTTAAATGTTTAAAAATATTTCTAAGTCTGTTAAAGCCCAGGTGTTTGTGCACCTCTACACACTGGTCACCCCCACGGCTCAAAGATCTCAGCAACTCACCTTGCACAGGGAGGACAAATGTCCCCCAAAGGTAGAGGCTGCAGCAGCCAGCACAGAGGAAGCGATAAGCAGAACTGGGGACCAAACTCTGTGCTCACACGCGTGTGAGAAATGAGGAGGAAGCAGTATGATCCAAGATTTTAGGAGAGAAAAGTATCTCGAGATAAGTGGGTGTTATTTTCCACCTTCTTCTTTAAACCAGGTTTGTGACAGACTTTTGAAAAGGTGGCCTGAGAGGTAGGTGCTAAAATCCTATTTGTATTTCCAGTCCCAGTTGTGACCTTAATTCCTTAAGCTCCTCCAAAAAACCCTGCCTGTGTTTGGCCCAGGTCACCAGCAGTGAGCTGCAAACTTTCTCTCAGATGTCCTAACAAAGGTGCACAATGTATCTGAATTTATTCAGTAACACAGATTTGAACTAGAGAATAGAAATGATTACTGCATCCAAGAATAAAATAATCCAAGAAAATAATAATGCTATAGTTAATTACAGCTCAGAATACATAATCTGGGAAAAACAATTAAGGATAGGTGAAACACAGGGGGAAAATCCAAGTCCAGCAAACGATGAGGAAAAGGTGAAAGCTGAATTTGGAGCTGGATGTGCTCCAGCTCCTGGGGGTCACTTACTAAATGGTGGAGGGGTGCCATAGCCCTGTGGAAATCCTTGTGGAGGCGGGAATCCCCCGGGAGGTGTGGAGACGATGTATGAGGTAAATGGTGGTGGTGGGGGAGGAGCTCCTCTGCCCGGAGGAGGGGGTCCATATCCACCTGGAAAAGGAAGAGAAACCCCAAAACTGAAGCAGATGAATACCAAGGAGCTGCTGCTGGAGTCAGCTTCCCTCTAGATGGGGTAAGACTGTTGGGTGGATTTCAAACGCAGGCTCAGCCTTCTATGAATCCTCACTTTGGGAAATATTTGTCCTCCAAGTATCCCCACTGTAAATAATTGCAGTTCAGCATGTAATCCCTTGATAACAAATTAATGTGGCTGCAACAGCAGGATGTGTGTCAGCTCCCATTACTGAGCTGCTAAGAATCCACTGTCTTCCCCTTCGTTCTTCCAGGACAAATTCAATCAAGCTTTTAAATGTAGGTTAAATCCTACAGAAATCCGCAAATCACTGTGAATGCTTAAAGAAGCTGTGCCCGTGCCTGGGAGGATTTTTTCCTTTCAGAATTGGTCCCATATAATGTACTTACCAATTGCCTGTCCAGCTGGCACCCACATCCCTACAACAGAACAAAAAAAGAGCCTCAGACATCACCGAAGCTGAGCATGCCGGAGCAGGGATGATGCAAGAGGAAGGATTTGGCTCTGGGATAGACTGGGTATCCTCCCCGTGTCCCTTACAGAGCTATTTTTGTGGCCCAAGCAACATCGTGGGACTATTTCTGAACGTGCAATTCTGGAAAGACTCTGAATCATTTAACAAATGACACTCAGAGACACAGCAGTTCCCAAATCCAAATGAGATGGAGCATTCGAGAGCTGCCACATCCCGAGTGCAAGAAACTATAGTACTATAGAGAACAAAACCCCGGAGAATCCCAGCAGATTACACATCCAAGGGATTCTTAATTTACTACCAGGTTTATCAGAGTTATTTTTGCAGTTTTTGAAGCATAAAAAAGCCTTTCCCATGCGTTGTGCAGTGCTGAGATTGAAGGATAAACGCGCTCGTGTCTGACATTAATCTTTCCAGGAGATCAGATATCATTTTGCCTACTAATCACTGCATGGAAAATAATGGGAGTTTCTCCGTTTGCAGATTAGCACATCCGTGCACAGTGTCAGCCCTCAGCTGCAGCTTTCAAGTTAATCAGCACCGTGGGGAAATGAGCAGCCCCTGTGCTGCACTTCCATCCATCGGAGCGGGGATGGAGCAGCCCCGCTCCCTCCAGCCCCCCAGGTGAACATTTCTCATCTCTCAGAGCAAGCAAGTCACAGCAACTCAATTATCCTGCTGTATTTCTCCACAAGTTATCAAAATTGTCTTTGGATGAACTCAGTGTATTTATCCTGCCTTTGGAATCTCGGGGGGGTTGCAGCCATCAAACCCAGGCATGTGGCTGCTCCCGAGCCCCGCAGGGCTCCTGGTGTGCACTAAGTGCTGCCTGCACCAGAGCTGCCTGGTGCTTTCCCAAGCTACATTAGGCAATAAAATCCAAAGGCAAGGCCATCCATTTTCCCCTCATCCCTTTTAGATTTTCCTGATAACTTCCTTTGAAACTGTCTCATCCTTGAAAAGACGTTATTTCAACCAAATTTGTCACTGGGGCCTCGCTCCATAGCTGGAGTGTTCCCAACACCTCCTCAGAGTTCCCCCAGCCAATGGGGATTCCACGTGGGGAGAGGCAGATCCAAAGAGAACAGCTGAAACACACCTGGGACACGTGCCAGACCCAGCACAACCCACTGCCTTCTGCCCGTGAAACGGATTTTTGGAAAAAGCAGCGAAAAAACCTTGGGAAGGACTGGGGGGGTGTGTGGAAATTTAGTCCTGCTATCAGTATCCAGCAGGGAGATAAACCTGGGAACACCACCTAGGCCAGAAAACCAGAGTGCAGCGAGGTGAAAAGGCCGGACAGGTGACGGCAGAGGCCGGACAGGCGATGGCACCCTGGGCAGGGCGGGCAGTACCTTGAGGGCCGTATCCTTGCTGCCAGGTCGGAGGGGGCTGCCCTGCCCAGCCGTTGGCAGCACTTGGCATGATCCTGCTTCCCCACTGGCTGGCCCCCGGCGGCCCCGGAGTTTGGCTCTTGCTATCCCGAGGCTCGGCGCGTTTCACCTCCACCTAAACAAACAGAGGCAGCGCTCAGGAGGGCTGGGGGGGGCCCCGCACCTCCCGTCCCCTCACACACACCCGCAGTTACACTTAAGACTACACTTAGCATCTTATGACTTAAGTCTAAGTACTTAATTATTAAAACTTAAGGCCAGTAATTTACAATGTTTCTCAGGTACAGTGTAGGTGATGGTAAGACATTACAAGTCCTACTGTCGAGGGATTCCGAGAAAAGCATCCTAACAAAATCACTTCAGTCTCGTTGGCTTTAATCTTAAAACAGCAGTACCCTCTTACAGCAGCTCTGCACTTCAAACAGCAGAATCTCGTACATTAATGACAGACTGATTGCATGTTCAAGGCAGGAGATACAAAGATGATGCTTTCAGTTAAAAAACCAGAATTTTGAGTGAAGAGGCTGCTCTGAAAAAGGGTACTAATGCTTTAACCAAATATGTTTGGGGTCCATTTGGAAGTGACAGTTTAACCCACCCCAACTAACTGCAATTTCAGCTCTGCTCATACCTGAGAAACACACATTTTTTGATTTTTTTTTTTTGTATTGTTTTCTTTTTTTTTTTTTTTAAACTTAAGATTTTATTTAAATGTCTAATGGAAGATAAAGACTTACCTTCCCCAGGCTAACGCTTAAAGAATCTCAATTAACTCAAACAATGTCAGAGGGAATGGATGTGATAAGAGAATCTTACATTACATCTAACAAAAAAGTAAACAAACATGCAAGTAATAAAAATGGACAGTTGAGTCAATAAGAAGCAAATCTTCATACTGTGTTAAGTCAGTGACAAAACCCCTCCTGTTTTAAAAATTAGTAAGCCACAGTGCTTAACTTATTTCATTCCAAGATAAAATGTCCTAGTGTTCCCAGCCATGGAATAAGTGCATTTGACCTACTTAAAATAAGCTGCACATTCAACATAAACCTCTCTCTCTCTCAAAAAAAAAAAAAAATCCAGTTCTGATTTAATGAAACCCTCTCAGCACTCGCTGAATTCGAGGCTTTTTTTTTTTTTTCATTTCATGATTAATTTTAATGGGTGCCAGAGTACAAAGAAAATAAATCTCAATCATCAATGGGCCTGAGTAGTATGGAAAATAAAGTATTCAGAATTCTTCCTGCCATGTCTTAAAAGCCATTCATGTCGGAGAACAAACAGGAAACAGGCACAAGGCAAGGACAAAGCCCCCCATGCCCCCCCTGCCGATGCCCCAAGGACATGAGACATGACAGTAACCAAATCTCTGTCAGCTCAAGGCCCTTCCAGAGAGGAACCGAGGGAATTTTTCAAAGGACTCAAATTAATGAGTCTTAACACATTTGCCTTGAGGGAATTTGGTTATTGCTTACAAAAGCAGAGGCCTTCTTGCAATTTTAATTTTTCTTCCCCCCCTCTTTCAACAACATATGGATTCATTTCAGCAATACCTTTTTAATTATCAAAAAGACAGAGATACCATTTTTAAAGCAGGCATGATTAGGCAGTGAAGGAGAGAGCAGGGGATCTGGAGCTCATTAATCCTTGTGGAAGAATCCCATTAATTTTTCAGTGCACACTTGGAAGGGGGGAACTGCCCAGCTGAGGACTGAAAATTCCCTGTGCAATAGGGAGGTTCAAATTCCACACCAGCCTAAAGCCCAGGTTACCCCAAGAACTGAGCTAAAAATCCCTGAATCCTGCTTTTTTTTTTTTTGTCACTGAAAGTGAGGAAAAAAAAGGCAAAAATAGATTATTTCAGTTTGGAATTGGGTCTGTTTGGGGAACACTGAGAACTCAGAGTCTCAGTGCTGTGTTCCAAAGCCAGCAGCAACGAGGTGACAGCTGGAGGCTCTCACTGGGCTCTCCATCCTCTCCCAGCACCTCGTGGATGTTCATCCTTTGTTCCCATTTAGATCTGCTGCTTTGTGGGATCAGCTCCCACTTGAGGGGCAGGCTGAAGGCAATTCCAAGGGCAGATCAGGGAATGATCCACACACACCCCCTGCGATTTACTGCATCCGCTCACACCTGGGAGCGTCACCGCAGGAAAACACCAGGAACCAAGAACTGATGTTCTGGATCCCACAGGCACATTCCTTTGTTGCCATCATCAGGAAATCACCCACCCCTCCACCCCAAAACAAGTTCACAGGAATTNAACAACATATGGATTCATTTCAGCAATACCTTTTTAATTATCAAAAAGACAGAGATACCATTTTTAAAGCAGGCATGATTAGGCAGTGAAGGAGAGAGCAGGGGATCTGGAGCTCATTAATCCTTGTGGAAGAATCCCATTAATTTTTCAGTGCACACTTGGAAGGGGGGAACTGCCCAGCTGAGGACTGAAAATTCCCTGTGCAATAGGGAGGTTCAAATTCCACACCAGCCTAAAGCCCAGGTTACCCCAAGAACTGAGCTAAAAATCCCTGAATCCTGCTTTTTTTTTTTGTCACTGAAAGTGAGGAAAAAAAAGGCAAAAATAGATTATTTCAATTTGAAATTGGGTCTGTTTGGGGAACACTGAGAACTCAGAGTCTCAGTGCTGTGTTCCAAAGCCAGCAGCAACGAGGTGACAGCTGGAGGCTCTCACTGGGCTCTCCATCCTCTCCCAGCACCTCGTGGATGTTCATCCTTTGTTCCCATTTAGATCTGCTGCTTTGTGGGATCAGCTCCCACTTGAGGGGCAGGCTGAAGGCAATTCCAAGGGCAGATCAGGGAATGATGGTGGGACACANGGGAATGATCCACACACACCCCCTGCGATTTACTGCATCCGCTCACACCTGGGAGCGTCACCGCAGGAAAACACCAGGAACCAAGAACTGATGTTCTGGATCCCACAGGCACATTCCTTTGTTGCCATCATCAGGAAATCACCCACCCCTCCACCCCAAAACAAGTTCACAGGAATTAAAAGCATTATATATATATATATATAAAAGGAATCAGAACTCCACTGATATGCAGAATGTGTCCCCTGCTAGCTAAGGGAAGGCTTATGAAATATCAGCACGTAAAAGACTTTAAAGACAATTAAAAACTCATACAATGCAATAATTAAAGGAATGTGAGAATCTTCTGTGTCTCCCTGAACCCCCTCACTCCAAGTTCAGCAGTTTTAACATTTCCCTTAGAAACTGGATATACCATAAAACTGCAAGGACTTAAATTTACCAGACCTTCCTGTGGTTCGTTTTTCTTTAAATTACTCTTTTCTCTCTATATAGAACTTGGGTGTCCTGCAACAATTTATTTTGCTTTTAGGTTGTTTTTTTTTTCCACAGGTAGAAGCATGTTCCTTGCTGAGTAACATCAAAGGAGCCTAAAAATTTCCTCCCTATCCAACACCCGTTTGCTGACAACACAGTATGAAGATGAAACAACCAGAGGTCACTTAACTGCATTGTGGTTAAATACTATATAGAGTACGTGGGTTGGTATCAAAGTTTCACAGTAAGTGACCCAATTTTTTAAAAAACCAATCCTTCAGGATGTTTTGGGGTTTTTTTTTCCCTTTTTCTTTTAAAGTTTAAGATTATATAAAGCAGGTTGTCTCACACCACCTCGAGATTTGAGTATCGAGTACACATCTGAAGGAGTGGTATCTTAAACCAAGCCTTGAACAACTCGGATTTCACTGGGATTCTGCTTTTCCAACAGCTGGAAATCACTGGTTTCTCTCCTTGCACCACAGCAGTGCTCAAAGCAGAGGCAGTGAGCACCAGTTCATCCCAGTGCGAGCTCTGCTCAGCCAGAGCAGCCCCCAGGTCTGTACACACAAGGCCTCACCCCAAGCAGAGCCCACAGCCTGAATCCTCAGGCTTCCAAAACCCCCTTCCTCAGGCTGCTCCCATCCTAACTGCCCTTCTCCAGCAAACTCAGACTTTCCCCACCTTCATGGATAAAGCCTTGAATTTGGACTGCTGTGCTCTCCCATCAACAATTACGTTGGATTGCCCAGTGAAATCTCTCGTTGCCCAAGACTTGGTTCTTTCTTAAGGTAAAATAAAACTACAACTACACACTTTTTTGCCCATGATGTCGTGAAAATGCATGTTGACAGCCTGGTCCACTGATTGTTCGTCCTCGAAAGTAATAAATCCAAAACCTAGCCAACGACGAAGAGTGAATCAAGGTAGCAGGGTGTTGTGACACAAAACAGGATGATGAACAGTATTAGGGGCAGACCAAGGGTTCAAGCAGGGGTTTCAGATAACAACACTTGTGTTCAATTGGCAAAAACTCTGAGGAAATTGCAATGGATACTTCCTGTGAAGAGGCTTTAGTGCCTCGTCTCGATTGCGCGCATGCAGCTTCGAACTGAGCTCGTTAACCGGCTTTTAATTTGATTTTATTCCTCATCCACCTACCAGGAAATGGAAAAAAACTGCTAAAATCAAAATACTTGTGGGACAGCAGATTAAAGTCAAGCAACTTTGCTGCTCCTCCCTTTGATTCAGACTAGTTTCCCAAGGAAAACCTATCATATATCCCTGTTCCCCAAAGCTGCAAAGCAACTTCCTCCCAAATCCCTTAGCCCAGCTTCCAGTTAGGGAGTATTTTCCGTGGAAAATAAGAAAGTTGGTTTTGAAATGTAGCTGTTAAAGCATGAGAAATTTTACCACTCCATGGATGAATGAGAAGCTTCAGAAACTAACAACCTACATCAGAGGTTCTCAAGTTTTCCACACCTTGGAGAAAAATCGCAGAACAAGTGTCACTCCTCCCCAACACAGCAACCCCTGTGAGGTGTTGCTTACACAGAACGTGGTGTTGCTGCCATGTCCTGAATCTGGTTCATTTCTTGTATTTCCTGCTGGTGTTCTTTTGGAAATCTACACAACTTCCCAGTTCTTTTTGCCCCCAACTGCTCCAGCTCGCCATGGGTGGCTCATTCCCCTCCACGTGACCACAGCCCTGGCTGCTGGCAGCTCAGCTGGATCCAGCAGCTTTTGATGCTTGGAGAAAACTCCGGAAAAGGAGGCAAAGCTCCCCTTTCGGAGGTCACTGAGAACCACTGCACGTAGGTTGTAGCTGCTGATACAGCCGAGAGAGTGGCAAAATAGTGGTTAATCCCCCAGGACACGGCGGCTGCTTCATGCCATCACCCACTGGCTGCTGGTGGGGACAACCCAGGGCAGGGAGGGACACATGCAGTACAGGAATTGTGCCATTCTTTGGATTAGCTACGGGAGGGGGGAAAGGGGGGAGAGCAATAAAAATTAGAAAAGAAACCCGAGGTGCGGCGTGGGAAGCGTTTATGGAACATGGATGCAGTTCTGCTTTTCTGAAACCCAAGATTTCCCCCTTGGTTTGCGTTTTGCTTTGCAGCTAGTGCTGACAGCAGCCAAATCTTGCTCTAAAGCGTTACAGAATACAGGATCTAGCACAGGAATGTCTCTCCACGCTTATCCAACTGCGTTGGGTAAGCCCAAAGAGGCCTAGTGTAGAGAAAGTTTATATATATATATATATATAAAAATACACAAAGATACAGGCCAAAATAGATTCCAGCAGGTCAAATTCTGCTGTCAGCAACAAGAGCAAAAGACATCACTAAAATAAACTGAAAATAAAAAGGAAAAAAACTTGGCATTTCCCACACACAAGAGACTGGCAGTATAAACGAAGTTTTGTGGAGCTGTGATGAAAGCAGCCTCGAAGCTGAGAGCAGCATTTCATCACAATATATTTGTCTGAGTTAACCAGAAATCCGAGTGTTGGAGCCAAAGGAAAAGTGTTTGTATTTAAATCACGTTTCGTATTCCAGCCTTTGTCTAAAAAGAGATGGGAAAGAAAAACAATGGATTCCATCTGTATGCGAAGGTTGCTGTTAAATTCGATTCCAAAGCCAAAGGAGGGGAATAGATTGTGGGATGGGGTTGGAGGGGTGGAAGAGGGAGAGCAAGAGGTCATTGAGGAAAGCAGTAAATAGATTTTTAGAAGGGGATTTAAAAGGGCCAGACAAGATAAGGAATTATATATAAATCAGAGTAACACAGCAAAACTCCGAGGTGAAGTTTTGAGCAGAAGTGATGAAACCCACCACCCACAGCTTCAGTTTCTGAAGGACAGGACTCTGTTAAAGACCAGAGAAATGAACTGCATCCAGCAGGAATCCAAGAGGAGCAGACCAGAGTGATGGGGCTGGTCTGCAGCCAAGGGAGGAAGAGAACAGACACAGCAAGAACCTGGAAATCCTTCCCAGCTGTTGGCTTGGCCAAGAACAGGAATCAGGAGAAGCTGAGACTGCACCAAAGCCACTTTGTTCCCTCAGAGATGTAACACGGCTGCTGCTTGGGGTTCTGGGAAGAGTCTGGATGAGGCAGAGCTGGCAGGAGCAGGCAAGACTGGGAGGAAGCAAAGACCACACGGATACCTGACACCAGGCAGCTCCTCAAGGACATCACCTGAGAATCCGGAGCCCAGGGCTCTCCTGAGGAGCTGGAGGTAAATGGATTCTACAGGGATTAGGAACAGGGATCATTTCACTCCTCCTACCAGTAAACTGATGTGTGCTTCCAAAGGGAAGGGTGGTAAAGTGAACAGGAGAAGGCAAAATTCAGAAGGGTCCAAGGAGAGATGGCACAAAAGTGGCCTCTGGAATTTTATCAAAATTCACTAAAAATCAAAAGTCATTAAAAGGATAAAGGGACAGAGCAGCGAGAGAACACAGAGCAGAGAGAGAAGGCAAGAGAAAATGTGTTCTGGGATGCACAACCAGGAGTACCCAACACAAACCCGAGGAATTTCTCCTAGCACGCCCCAGGGACTGCCAAGGCCATTTTGGGAGATGGCTGTTAGTCACCACACTAAAAAAAGACTGGAACAGCACAGAAACCAAAGGCAGAGAGACAGGATTCAAGAAGTGCTTGACAAGCCTGATGAATTAGGGGAGGAAGTTTTCTGTGGCTGGAGACAAGACCTTTCCCCCACCTGGCACTCGAGCTTTTCACCCCAAGCCCTCCTTTCCCTGTTTTTAGTAGAGCTTGAAGCAGAGAAGCCATTAATGGAGACAGGATTAATCCAGACCAGGCATGATGTTTTAGTACCTTTTGCTCAGAGGCTGCAAGGCTGGGATTAAATATTGCAAAGATAGAGATGATACAATAATTACTGAAATATTTCAGAACTTCAGCCCCCAATCACATTAGGATGCCAGTGCCTTTGTCTCCTCTATCCAAAACCAGCTGCTCTAGAGCATTGAAACAGATGAATTTATGTGCTGCTTAAATCAAAGGTATCTGTTGGAAGAAGATTAGGATAGCTAAAGCAAGAAAACAAAAAAAACAAATATATTGAAACTTCGTTTACACTCCAATAAAAGACAAAGCCCGTCCCTCCTCTGACTGCGGAACTGGCCTGTACCTCTGTGATAAATTATCACCTAGAGAGAAGAAATCTAAAGAGATATCGTTAATCACAGTCAAACAATTCACAGAGAGAAAAGAAACAAAAAAAAGAACTTACTTAACATTACCATACTTTACTATGAAACACTTAAATACGTCACTAAGGATGTATGTCTAAATTAAAAATAAAACTAAGACTTAACAGCTTAATAAATATGAAGTGAAGGATATATTTCTTAATAATGAGGCAGAAGAGAAATGAAAGTTCAGATGGCAAACTATTCTCTAGCATGTCCAACATGCTACAGGGTGAGAGCACAGCTAAGCTTCACGTGCTAAAATATTGCCTCTTCCTTGGCAAACAGATGGTGGATGCAAAGGGATGTGGGTGACATGGAACTTGCTTTATATTTTGACCAAAGGTTCCCAGCTCCATTCAATACCTAGTTAACCTTCCAGGTTTTTGGGGTTTTTTCCACCCTTCTTAAAAAGCAGTCTGGTATACCCCAATTAAAAATATACGGATATATATATATATATATTTCAGAATTATTTTGTGTTGTTTATGAAGAGTTTTTCTTTAATTTGAGGTGAAGCCATTTAACCAAAACAAAAAGCAGGTGATGGATGGATTCTGTCCTGTCTCGTGCTCTGGCTGGAGCACCCCCCATGCACTCACAGACCCAACGTACCTTTCATGTGGAACAGGAGGAAAATCTGCTGATTTTTTTCCCCCTTCAAAAGTACCTTAAGCCACAGGAGTGGCTCGAGAATCAAATTTCATTCAACTATTTAAAAAAAAAAAACAACCCAACCCATAAATGAGCATGAAACATCTGAGTTGAAATGCACAGACCCAAGTGAAGCTGGAGATGAAGAGTCTAGACTTGAAGTGATGTTTGCCCAGTGAATTATTCTCTTTCCTGAGGCAACATAGGGGAAAAAAAAAATAAATCTACCTTTTCTGATGGTGTGAAATAGTTTGCCATCTGACTATAGGAGAGTATGAAGAAATTTCAAGGACAAACTAGATCAGCCTTTACCTCGGGGCCTCTGTTTCTCTGCGTCATAGATCATTACAACTTCAGTGACCTGGAAGAGAGAAGGGAAATTCTACTCACTGTGCTACCAGGGGAGGGCTGGAACAGTCACCACCGGCTGGTTCCTGCTCTCTACCCACAAAGCACAATTGAACTGCAGCCATCATCCCAGCAACAGCACAAAAACAGGGAATATTGCTCTTCCTGGGAGTTTAGAAAGCCTGAGTTCATCTCTATTGTCTCATCACATTTAACATTTTAATTTAACATTGAGGTTTTGCAGTCTTTGTAACCATTCTATGGCCTATTACACACCCCAAAGGTTTGTTTTCCAACAGCTCATCAGTGTAGCTTTCTAAAAGATGATTTCCCCCATTTTTAACCATTTTCACTTTCACCATGAAAAGCAGCTTGAGCTGCAGGCACCTTTAGGAACATGCAGGGCTCCTCTGATTGAATTATTGGAGCACCAGGGAAGCCTAGGGCACCAGTTAAACCAATGCTTTAAAGAGGTTTACAAAACCCCTCTAAGTTCTGGATGAGCAGTATCAGTGTGATTTTAACTTAAAAAAAGAAAAAATGGAAATTGCAAGCTGTTCAAGGGCTTCAAGATTATTCTTCTCAGAATAAGCACCACTGTGAGCTACAATTTAAACAAAACCTGAGGTGTAATGTTTATGTCAACATTAAAACGGCTGAAGGGAGCTGCTCTGAAATCTTTTAGATGCAGAAAAGTGGTCACAAAATGGGTGTGATTTTTTGTGGAATCACATCTTCAAGACAATCTTAGGATATTTTTACTCGTGAGTAAAAATGAGTTTAAAATCTGACACAATTTTATCTTTACTTACAGCTGGAAAACATTTGGGTTTGAGTTACTGCACTCACTTGAGCACATCCCACTGGATGCTACAGCTGGGGCTTGGGGATCCATGTGGGGATTATGCCACGGGACAGTGCCACATCTGTCCCTCCACTGCTCCATCTGGATCCTCTTCTTCACCCTGGCCTTAACGACCCAGCAATTACCAGGGCTAAAAATCAAGTGCCTGCCTTGGGCTCTTCACTTTTGTGGCCCCAAAACATTTGTGAGACTCCACTGCTCCAAAGGGACTCGTTACAACTCCAGGAAGACTTTCTGATTTCTATACTATGAATAAAGTGCTACTACTTACTTTTAAGGGCACTTACAGTTGTGGCTGTTGCCTTCTACACTTGCAGGACATACCCTGTATCTCCCCAGCATCCAGGGCACAGCTGGAAAGCCAAGTCTGTGAGGAAGAGCCTTTAGAAACTACATTCCACAGCTGTGGAACGTGCTCCCTGTTTTTATTATTAGTCTATTGCAGCCTTTCAAGCTAAAGAAACAGTTGTTAGCTGTTGCTTTTTGTGTTTTAAATAAATTATCTTAATGGAATTTTAAACACTGATTTAACTGTTGATAAACTAAAGAATTTGTTTTTCAGTAAATCTTTTGCTGCCGCTAAGAAATCTTAGAGAAAGGTTACTGAAAGAAGTATCAAAAACCACACTAAATTCCAATCAAGTTCATTTTTACCAGCACAGTCCTGAATTTAACTCAGGCAATTTTTAACTTCCTCAAACTTATTCACAGCTGAATTATTTAATTCAGTAATTCACCATTGTAAAGGGGCAGTGAGAGCTGGGATAAATGGGAAGTAAAACTAAATTAAAAAATAATAATCAGAAGATCCAGTCATTTCAGTCCAAGGTTACAAAGTGAATTTAAAAAGGTGCATGAGGAGCAGTTTGTCTCAGAAGGGAGGTTCTAGGGACACCAGAACTGAGATTCCAGATGGTTTGAAAGCAGGTACTGCTCCCAAAATAATGGCAGGAGACCCAAATTTAACCTATCTAACCTATCTCACACATAGACCAGGATCTTAAAATTCAGCCCACTGAGGGACTTGCTGTTCCCAAAAAATAATCAGCAGACATTTTTAACTGCCCAGCTGGAAGGTATCAAGAGAAGTTGGGGAGAGAGAAATAACAATAATAATATTAAAAAGAATCATTCTTAAGGCATCTCAGGAGTTTTTCGGAAGAAGGGACAAAATAATGCATCAGCTAGACTTAAACACGAGGAGACAGAAGCAGCAAAGTAAATTCCACACGAGCAGTAGGTTCTGCCAGGAGACATTTCCACATGGTGAATGTTCATCAGTTTCTCACAAAATGCTTCATGTGCCCATCCAGCAGTTTGCCCAAATTACCCCCAGATTTGACAGCTTGAGGAAATGTGAGAAGAGGCAGCAGGGAGGGGAGGAACCTTCCCCCCCAGGACTCACCACTCCGAACTTCTTGAAGTATTCCCTGAGCTCTGTCTCGCCACAGTTGTGAGGAATCCCACCAACAAAAATTTTATTGGATTTATTGTTATCACTCCTGGATCCTTTCTGCTAAATCAAGGAGGAGAAAATTCAGTCAGAAGGACAATAAGGTTGGCTGCTTCTATCATTTTACACTGAACCATGAACAATGGGCTCTGGCAGGCTGAGGGGGACAGCTTCAGCCTTGAAGTCTCCCCACCATGAAAGGGAAGCACATTCTGAGCTCAGAGGTTCAGTGTTCCCTGTTCTTCAGAGGACCAGGAATGCAGGGCCTGTGTTCTGAGGCCATTGACTCATTTTACTGAAATCTGATGAAGCTGCAGGGTGTGGAGTGGGCTGGAACAGCATCAGCCCTGCCAGTGCCTTTCCAGACACTGCTCTCAAATCTGAAGAACTCCACTAAAAGTATCACTAAGAGCTTAGGAAACACCACACCCAAACTGACACTGCTCTGCACAGAGCCTGCCCATGGAAATCTAAGTAAAACACAATTTTTAGAAATAAAATTTACACTCGAGTTCTGCATACAGACTTCTGCCTTTAAAACATGGATATAATCCAAGGGAATTCAAGAGAACTCGGACAACAGGCAGGACACACAGGGATCTTTCCTTACCCATCCTTCCTTCGGTCGTGTCCGCTCTGGCTGCATCCCCCGAGGTGTACATGGCTTTGGATCAATCTGGAAGAAGTTCCAGTTTGGTCAGACCTCAGCATGAAGAATTTTGCTCTAAAAGTTACATTTGTGGCAGCTGAACCCAGCATTGCTGACATGCAGCTCCTCAGAGCAAAGCAACACAAGCCACTGAGTTAGGGCTGCCTCACAATAAATCATTTTAAGCCAACAACCAGGTTAATTCTGACATCTCACAAGTAATGAGCCAGGTTTTCAAGCAAATCTTTGAATCTGGTGCAGGAAAAAAAATAACACAAAAGCAACTTACATTTCGGCCATCTAACGTATGAGGTCTGCTGGCCAGCACTGTTCCCACACAGTTGGGATCTTTAAATTTGACAAATCCAAATCCTCGAGATTGATTTGTTGTTTTGTCTTTCATTATTACACAGTCTACAACTTCTCCATACTGGGAGAAGTAGCTACGAAGAGTTTCTGTCAAAGAAAAAAAAGCAAGTATTAAACAGAACCAGATATTAACAACACCAGACTGTGTTTGCAATTATGAGGCAACAGATCAGCAAACACAGAAAAAAACTTCAAACTCATCTTTTGAAAATGATCGCATTTTACTTCCTGTAAACAAATGGCAGACAACAGTGTATTTCCACTCATACAAATGGAAAATAGTAGGAAAGTGATTATAAAAAGGATTGTCTGTTGAGCTGACAAAAACTTCAGCACCAAACAATATAAACCTAAAAGTATTAACATCTATCTGAGCTGTCTCTACAGAAAGTTTTATGAATTAGCAGAGGAGCAGGAGACTCTCAGCCCAATCTCCCACCACAGCAGTGCCTGTTAGGAGCTCCTCGTTGGGTTTTCAC
Source organism: Oreocharis arfaki (assembly GCA_013398015.1). Taxonomy (NCBI): domain Eukaryota; kingdom Metazoa; phylum Chordata; class Aves; order Passeriformes; family Paramythiidae; genus Oreocharis; species Oreocharis arfaki. Next base: position 6,124 of record VZRR01005658.1, on the reverse strand, counting down.
AATGGCCCAATGCCTGCAGCACACATTGCTCACCTTGTGTCGTGCTCCAGTCCAGGCCACCCACGAACAGCTTTCTGCAAACGAAGCACAGGGCAGGTTTAGGGGCTACAGCAGATGCTCCATCTTATTTAAGGCACAGCTCAGCTCTTCTGGACAGGTTTGGGGGTCCTGTGGCCTTCAACACACCCTACAAAGCTGGCGCCGCACTCGAAGCCGCTGATTAAAGCAAACTCTTCCTCTATCCCTGCTCTCTGCTCCTCCCTCACTCACCACAAAACACTCACTTGGCTGCCAGCACCTTCTCATGGGGTGAAAGTAAAAGCAGAACTGCCAAGCTCAGGCCTGAGACAGAAGTCAAACCTGTGCAGCAGGTACTAAATAACAGAGCAGCACTAATCCAGCATCAGTTGTGAAACCATTGTACAGCCCAGTTTCGAGATAGGGCTGAGCAGGTGAGAAAGTCATGGCTAAACCCCGAACTAAACTGCTTAAAACTGATTCAACTCTTCCTCTGCAAAGAGCACCCAAATCTGCAGGGTTTCGTGTCCCAGCATGCCCAAGGACCTGGGTAGGTGTTTGAGGAGCTAATTCTGACATCTCAAGCTCTGCAGCTCTTTATCAACTCCTGGGTGTGACAAAACCTCCAGCAGTCATTTACTCAGTAATTAAAGGTTGGTTACAGCCACCTCTACACTTGGATCTTGTCAGTACCAAGAATCAACCCAAAAAAGACCCCTCATAGCTGTCTGCAGCTTCCTCCTGAGGAGCAGCACCAAACTCTGCTCTCTGGGACCCAGAGCAGGACCCAGGGAATGGCTGGAGCTGTGTCCGGGGAGGGTCAGGCTGGGTATCAGGAAAGGTTCTTCCCCCAGAGGGTGCTGGGCACTGCCCCAGGGCTGCCAGAGCTCCAGGAGCACTTGGACACCACTCTCAGGGACAGGGTGGGATGGTTGGGCTGTTCTGTGCAGGGCTTTGATGATCCTTGGGGATCCCTTCCAGCTCAGGAGATTGTGTGAAAAATTCTACAGTTAATGGCTCCATGGCTCTGCACAGACAAGTGCTGGGATAGTTTATTTTTGGGGGATGCCCTCTAGTTCTCCATCAGACCTCAAAGAGAAAAAACACCTTCTGCTTTGTCTTCTGCTTGCCTTCACCTACACCTGGGTACAGCTGAGGGTGGTGGGAATTCCTGCATCATCACTTACATGGGCAAAGTTGAGTTTCTACTAATAAAAAAAAAATTAAAGTTCCTCTCACCTGCTCTTTTCAGGAGCAGGTAACGGCAGGGAGAGCCCAGTCACCCCCAGCAAGAGCTGCAGGTGCAATGGGAGCACCAGGGAAGTGAAAGCCCTGCCACTGGAACTTCCTGTGGAGCAGGGCACCTCACTGACAAAACCAGCCCGTCCCTTTCCACTTTGATTCACTTCTCTGTGATATGACATCATGTCATGACCCTTCTGCACCAGCCAAAGCAACAAAATTCAATACTACACAGCACCTACGAGCCTCGTTCCATTGAAGCAAATTCTGTTCCAAAGTTACAAGCTGAGACGTGACACGAGTCTTGTCTTTCACAAAAACAGACCAACTGTTAAGCGCTGATCAAAGCGTCTCCTTGAGCAGCCAGAAAACAACTGAGCTGGTGACATGCAAGGCAAAGACAGCCCTCAGTGTCACAGCAGACAGCGGCTGCATCTGCTGCCGCGTTATCGTCATGCAAAAGGACATGAAACCCCTCCCTGCCCTCCCCGAGAGCAGCACGGGCAGGCCATGTCACCCCTGCCCTGCCCTCTCTCAAAGCAGGCCTGTTTTCTGCGGGCATGTTCGGGATGACGAAGTTTTCCTCAAGGATTGGAAAAGTGCCCCCAGCTCCCCTTGGCAGCGCGCTGGCTCCTGGCACGGGCTCAGGGCCTTGCTCAACAGCAGCCAGTTCACAGCAACAGGTCGTGTTCTGGGATCAGCCAGCCCTCGCCCAGGTGGCCCCACCATCCTGGTGGCTGCCACAACTGTCCCTTCACCACCTTCCCTCTCCACACACGAGGCACAAATCCCTCTGCTCCCTGTGCTGTTATTTTTAGGGAAAATAAGTAACTCTCTTTCCTAACAGCAAAGTAAAACCAGCTCATCTAATGCTATATTCACAATAAAGTTTTGATACGTGTTAATGACATTTTCTTGACCAACCACATTTGAGCTTATGGCTTGTTTTGGGGTGTTTTTAACTGAATTTCATAGCTTGGTATACGAGATTAATCTATTTTACATCTTTGTAAAAGTACCAGCTGTGTTCTGAGAGAACACCAAGCTGTTTGCAGGGAGGGAGGTCACTGAAACCTTCCAATTCCACCATGAATTATTTGTAGTCACCCTACATGGACTGAAACAGCAAAGCTGGGTTGCTCAAGGCCAGCTCCAGCAGCTGTATGGAAATATGCAGCCCTGGTTTATACACACGCTGCGGAATACCAAAAACCAGGAATCCTCTGCCTTGGGATCCTCTGTGGTTTGAAGACACTGAGCAGGGCCAGAGTTTACAAAAATCCAGACGCGGTATCGTACAGGACAGCTGCGAGGCAGGATGGTTGTGAGACTGCTCCTGCCCCCACGCTCAGCTGCATTACCAGCCTTTTCCCAAGGTCTTACCCACGCTCCATCCCAGAAAACTTTTGGTCCTAACAGTTTATGGGCTGGCAGTTATTAAATTGATAGAAACGTAAAAAATTCACAGAATATCCAGAGTTGGAAGGGACCCACAAACATCAACTCCAACTCCCAGCCCTGCACAGGCACCCCAACAATCCCACCCTGGGCATGCCTGGGAGCATTGTGCAAACGCTCCTGGAGCTCTGGCAGCCTCGAGGCCAGGACCATTCCCTGGGGAGCCTGGGCAGTGCCCAGCATCCTCTGGAGAAAAAAGCCTTTCCCTGATATCCAGCCTAAACCTCCCCAGGCACAGCTCCAGTCCTTCCTTCAGGTTCTGCTCCTGGTCCCAGAGAGCAGAGCTTGGTGCTGCCTCTTGGGAAGAAGCTGCAGACCATGGTGAGTCTCTCCTCAGGCTCCTCTATGTTTTTAGTTCACACCCCCATAAAGCTCCAAATTTATGTGGAGGACACTACAGCCCATCCCCGCTGGAATGCAAAGCCACTCCCAGCACAGCCAGGTGACAACACAAACCACCGGCCTGTTTTTTTGGGCAGGTGTGTCTGTCCACCATAAGCAGTGAGACCCCGACAGATGCAGCACCCCTGAAGCAGCAAAATTCCCACAGGGATCACTTCAGGAGCAAAAAATGGGATAATGGCTCCTCAGAAGTTGCAGCTGTATAATAAGTTTTAAACAAGTGTTCTGCCTCACTACTTCCTGGGAGAATTTTAATTGCTAATTTATTCTTTGTTGCTACAAACGCACTTGCTGCTGGAGCAAATCATCCCAGAATTAGTAAAAAAGCATGTACAGGTATTTTAAAACCACCAAAACTCAACAAAAGCACAAACTCTTTGCCTAGATAAATAATCTGGGGTTTGATTAACACCTCAGCACAGCCCCCATCAGCTGCAGGACAGAAGGACCAAGATCAGCACTTTTCTTCATCCAAACCAGCCCCAAGTACTAATTAATTACAACAAATAACACTCACAAGGCCCCTCCCTACCCATGCCAACACACCTGCAAGGCTTACATCCTCCTTAAGCATTTTTTCTTAAAATCTCTGCCTAGAAAAGCAGCTGAATTCATAACTTCCCATCCAGACTTGCCTCACAACAGCTTTAAACTAGAGCTTCCTTCCCAGGGCTGGAGCAGCTGCCGTTTGTTCTACGCTCTCACCTTTCCCTCTGAGCGCTTTTGGGGGAGGAGAATAAAGAAAATTTCCCTCTCTGATTAACCCCCAATCCTTCCCAATCTGATTACAGCTCCGAAGGATCACAGCCTGCAACTGGGAACAAACTCTGGGAACAGCCGAGTCCCTCCTGCTTAGGAGGGGAGCTGATGATATTCCATGGAATAACCTGGAGCTCACCTACAGCTCGAGAAGTCAGACCTGATCAGGTGTCTCATAAGGCATCAGACAGTGATTAAGGCCCAAGAGCAAATAAAAACACTTTCAGAGCAAAAGTGACATATTTAAACAGGCCTCATGCAATGTCTGTTAGAATTAGATGATCTCTAAGGTCCCTTCCGAACCAACCCATTCCAACACGATATTCCAATCACTTATCCTGCCTCCTGCATTTTTAGGATTTACAAATTAAGAACATGCAGTAAATAAGCAGCTTACAAAGCAGTGCAAGCAGCACAGGACAAGTGGTTCATGTGCGCAGTCTCGAGCAAGGTGACCAGTTCTGATGGGCAAATTTGGTGCCAAAACTTGCAGTGGAACCAGTCAAGGATTTTCTAATTTGGTTTTTGCTGCTTCGAGTTCTATCATGCCCAAGTCTGCAGTCTGATAATTTCAATGTCACCAGGATATAGCTCTCAAATGAAATAACACTGAGTGGAACTGGACGATCTCTAAGGTCCCTTCCAACCCAATCCTTTCTATGACTCTAAAAGCACACCGGAAGAACCAGACCTGTGTCAGGTTTTTGGTTTGAAGCCACAAAACCCCCAGGAATGCTTAAACCCGGGATTTTCCAGCTTGGAACACATCCCGAGCAGAAGACAGCAGAGGGGAGCTCGGGAGGGCAGCCCTGCGGGGGGACACGGAGGGCGAGAGAAGGCTCCCGGTGCCGCCTTTGTCCCACCATCTTCCCCCTCCTCCAGCCCAGGCCCCTCGGGGCGGCCCTGATGAGTCACCAGAACAAAGCCCCCAGCGGGTTCACAGAATCACAGAACGGACCCTCAAGCACCATCAAGCCCAACTCCCGGCCCTGCACAGAACTCTTCAACAATCCCACCCAGTGCCTGAGAGCGGTGCCCAAACGCTCCTGGAGCTCTGGCAGCCTCGGGGCCGGGACCATTCCCTGGGGAGCCTGGGCAGTGCCCAGCACCGCCGGGGGGAAGAACCTTTCCCTGATCTCCAGCCTAAACCTCTCCGGACATAGCTCCAGCCATTCCCTCAGGTTCTGCTGCTGGTCCCAGAGAGCAGAGCTCGGAGCTGCCCCTCTGCTTCTCCTCACGAGGAAGTTTCAGACTGCGATGAGGTCTCCCCTCAGTCTCCTCCAGGCTGAACACACCACGTAACCTCAGCCGCTCCTCCTAAGGCTTCTCCTCAAGTCCCTTCACCATGTCCGCTGCCCTCCTTTGGACTCTCTTAACACCTCAGTATCTTTCTTATATCGTGGCGCCTAAAACTACACGCAGGACTCAAGGTGAGGCCGCATCAGCAGAGCGGGACAATCCCCTCCCTCGACCGGCGTGTTATCCCCGCGCCCCACGTCTCCGCGTTAGTTGACAGGAGAGGAGAACACGAAGGGACACGAGGTGGGACACGGGGGGGACACGGCTGGGACACGGGGGGGACACGTGGAGGGGCCGCGCGTGGCCGTCCCCTCGGGTGGGGCGGGCTCGGGGGTCCCCAAAGGTCTTCGGCCATCCCCGAGAGTCCCCAGGGGGCTCGGAGGCTCGCGATGGTCTCCAAGTGTCCCCTCCGCAGGTGGCCCGGGACCCCCCCCTCGTCCCCGGGTGTCCCCCGCTGTCCCCAGGCCTCCCCTGTTCCCCGTGACCCCGCCTGGGTCTCAGCTCCGTGTCCCCGCTGTCCCCCGCAGGCGGCTGGGACCCCCGCAGGTGGCTGGGACCCCCGCAGGTGTCCCCAGCTCTGACGTGTCCCCGCTGTCCCCCGCCGGNGGCTGGGACCCCCGCAGGTGGCTGGCGCCCCCGCAGGTGTCCCCAGCTCTGACGTGTCCCCGCTGTCCCCCGCAGGCGGCTGGGGCCCCCGCAGGTGGCTGGGACCCCCCCAGGTGTCCCCAGCTCTGACGTGTTCCCGCTGTCCCCCGCAGGTGGCTGGGACCCCCGCAGGTGTCCCCAGCTCTGACGTGTCCCCGCTGTCCCCGCAGGTGGCCGGGGACACCCCGGGCCCGCAGGACGAGGACCCGGCGCGGGGGTCGCTGCGGCGCCTGGCGCTGCGCCTGGGGGGGCTCCTGGCGGCCACCGGGGGCGTGGCCGTGCTCTACATCTTTGGTGCGTG